>CAAKHF010021084.1:6151-24660 GCA_901007745.1 Hippocampus kuda
CCCCCCCCAAGAACATCTGCATGGAGTGATAAGTTGTGGCGGTGTTGCAATGTTGTGCCTTCCTTCCTATTTTCGAAGGCTGTTAGGATAACCTCAAAGCCTGCAGCATAAAGCCTCTATTGTCAGTTCGGCATGGGAGACTTTGTGGAGGCCTGGGGTCTCTCGCTACCCTGATGCTGCAAAAGTAGCCTTCCACTCCCCCTTTCCCCATCTCTCTTTTCCTCTCCACCACAGCCAAATATTTCACTAGGATGAAGTTGCAATAAGATCCCCACGCATACACCCAATCCCCTTTGCCTCTCCGAGCACCCATCCCCCTCTTTCTTCCCTCAAATCCCTCCATTCCTCTCGGCAATTGAGCAGTGGAAAGAGACTTGTATTTTGGGGGCGGGGAAGCCTGGCGGTTGTGATCTGGCTTAGGTGTAGAATTTGTGTGTGTATATGTGGAAAAGGGCAGTTTAGCGTTGCACTTGGCCAGGAAACAGACCCCTCTAGATGATGAAACTGGAGCTTTATTTGTTTAAGTGCTGACTTCGGCCAGAGAGGTCCGTGTAGTATTAAAAAAAAAAAAAAAAGTCCACAAACCCACTCAATCACGTCTGTCCGGACTGGTGCCGAAAGATGGATGGGCACCTGTGAAGTCTGCGTCATATTGTCACGGCATCCCAGACATGTCCGATGTGCAGCTGATGTATTCATCACAGTCTTGTCTTGTCACGAGTGTTGGAGGCCGCCTGTTGCGGAGCTCTGGGAGATCCTCAAGTCATTGAGAACCCCCGCCCCCTCCCCACATGCATAGCTCACTAGTTTTATGGGGTTTTGGACAAGATATCTGATAGTGTCATGGTGACGTACTGAAGAGGACTCTGCCCAAAGTTTGAAGTGTATTGCAAGGTTTCCCAAACTTTTTCAACTCATCTAGAAATCGGTCTCCTCCATGGATCACAAATGACTAAAATGTATCTGCTGTCTGAGAGACGCAGATGATTTTGAAGCAGCCTTCAAGCGCTCTGAGGTGCATGTTCACCTGTGCTGCAATAGCACACTGCAGTGTCCTCCGTAAAAGAAATCAAAGAAATACATTTTTCAACTATCCATCTAAACTATCCTAAAAACGAAAGTTTTTGTAACTTTATTGGTTCAGTGCCTTTAGGTACTACCTTCTTTAGTATACCGGTACATCTCCTTCTCTTGTGTCTATGACACGTTTTGTTCAGAAAAATGCAAAAATTATGAATCAAATTGTTGAATTTTAGATGCCATTCACAGCTCTATTATAAATGAATGTTCAAAAAATCTGTTTTCCCCAAATTATAGGACATTATTCATTCATGATTCTTTTTTTTGTAATTAGCATGTTAATTTATGGGTAGTGTTTTTCCTTTAGTGTTATGCCTGATTAATATACAGAGAATTCAATATATATATTTTTTCTCTCAGATATTATTCCCATCTCTTTTTTCTCTGAATTTATTCTCTGAATGGTTTGCATAGAAGTGCCGTGAGCTGCATCAAATTTAGGTAGGAGTAAGGTGAAAGCATTTTGAAATTGCTCATTCCTTTTTAAAAGTGTTAAATGTCAAGAGTTCACCAAAATTAAAAGCATCAGGAATATTCAGCAATTTGGATGGGCCTTGTTGTCGGTCTGGGCTGTATTCTTCTTGTTGGACATGTTTTGAATCTTGAATGCTGCTTTTAGTAAAGCAGCATCCCTTAGGATGAGCGCTTAAAGAGTTTGCAGCAATCCCCGTTTTATTTAAACTGTGTGAATGTTTAGAAGTTAGTCATTCATCTACTAAGAAGCGACAGACTACACTGGTTGATGTGGCCCTGTTTAGGAAGCCTAACATGTCAACATGCACATTTCAAACTCATAATCCAAACTATGATTGTTTTCCTCATTTTGTGATTTGATTTCTAAAATGTTAAAAGTCTGATTTGAATCAAACACACAAACTACAGGGATGTTTTAGAACAAAGTTAAATGAAGATTGGGAAGGAGTCGACTTTTGATGGCGATTTGGTCATTGTTTTCAAGGTGAACCGTAACAAGAGGCGCCACTGATTGTGCCTGGCGACATGAGCAGAGCTAGATTAGTTTCCTTACAGACATGCTGCGTGTCGTGTTTGTGAGAGAGAACGCCTGTGTGTGGTCTCAGCTCCCCTGCCCCCCACACCGCACCCCACGAGCGCTCCTAGTGGAGCCCAGAGCTGGAACTTTTATGCGGTACACACAAGAAACAAACAGATCTGCATATTGTTCTCGTCTCAGACTTTGTTCGGCACTTTATGAGATGCTCCTGTGGCTATACAGGTGTTTTGAAATTTTTTTTTTCCCCCTTCCAGCTCAACATGTTATGTTGTCAATGAAGAGGCCGACTTAAAAAACATTTGCTGTCTCCTTTGAATCTATTGTGAGTCTTCCACTAAATAGCCTGTGATGTTTTCTACACAACAAATGTGCTTTGGTTTCTTCTTTGAACCAGCTATTTGCTCGAGGTTTAGAACTAAAAAGCAGCAGCAGGGTGTGGCCCATACATACCTTTGCCCTGGCCTCTTTTATCATTCAATCAGTTAACGTTCCCTTTAAACCACCGCACACGGCACAGCTCTAAAAACGAAACTCTAGTAGACTTTTATCCCTCATGTGGCACCATCAATTTTTATCATTCAGCTCTTATTGTCTCTCTCTGTCTGTCTGTCTGTCTGTCTGTCTGTCTGTCTGTGCGTGTCTGTGTGTTTGTGTGTGATCGTGTGTGTCTTCAAGTGAGACAGGGAGAGACAAAAGAATGACTCGCTGATAAAATCTTTTCAGTGTGTTCAAATAGGGGTTCTATGAGGACAAACACGCATGCACTCACGCACATGCATGCGTGGGTTAAACGGAAGCGGGTTGTTGCCTTTTCTGGCGTTTCATTACTAAACGTGCATGTATGGATTGGTATACGTATAGTGGACTTGATTTTAGTTGTTTGTTATACGGGTGCAGGGTGTTTAATACTACTGCCATACAGCAAAAGCTTAGAATGTGTTGTGCCTTAATGGTACTTGGCATAATATGTTACTCAGGTTTTAATATTAATTGAAGATGGAATTGTTTGTAGGTGTGAATGTAAGTCTGCCCCTTGAAGTCAGCTGGGATAGGCTCCAGCCCATCTGCAACCCTAGTGAGGGGAAGCTGCACAGAAAATGGATGGATGGATGAAAGTTCTTATTTCATACCGAGATCAAGTAACAGCATTCTACTTTCTTTCTTGTCAGTCATTTTTTTTCATCCACTGCCCATCTTGTCATGATATGGCATTCTACTTGCTCTCTTACATGCACAGGAGTTGATATGATGTTTTACTTTAATTAGGAGCTTGGCTGTTGTGTGTCACTTTTCCCCCTACCAATGAGAAAGGCATTCTGTCCAGCACAAACCTCAGCCAAGGCATAACGATACAAACTGCAATCAGCAACTTTATAGATATTTCAATATTTGCTGTCAAATATTGAAATATAAATAATCACTGATGCAAGTATTTTTTTTTTTTTAGCTGATTCCAAATCTGCCCTTATTATTTCTCTAGCACATCAGGTTTTCATCCATCCATCCATTATTCGAGCCACTTATCCTCACAAAGCTCGTGCTGGAGCTGATCTCAGCAGGAGGGCAGGAGCGGGTGACACATTGAACCGGTTGCCAGCCAATCGCAGGGCACACATAGGCGAACACCCATTCACACTCACAGTTGCACTTAGGGACACATTCGAGTGTTCCATCAACCTTCCATGCATGTTTTTGAAATGTGGGAGGAAACCGAAGTACCCGGAGAAACCCCAGACAGACATGGGGAGAATATGCAAACTCTACACAGGAAGGTTGGGGCCCAGAATCAAACTCTGGACCATTCTACAGGGAGGCGGACATGCTGACCAGTTTCCACGTGCTACCCTCAGGCTTTCATAATACCACTGCTACTACTAACATGTAATATAGGAGTATATTTTGGAAAAACTATGAATTAAGGGTTAGGTTTAGCAACAGGTGGAATTTCTGAAACATCATAGTTGTAAATTACAACACGTGGTTCAATTCGTACTGCAAAACTTTATATTATAGGTCAAATTTAAAAAGAAAAAAAAAGAAAAAATGAAAATAGCTAAAAAAATATAATGCACTCGAAAAGAGGTCAAGACATTTTTTAAATCAGCATCAGAAACACTTTAAGGGACACATAAAGCCATCTCAGAGTACAATTTGCTGTTGACCAGAGTAAACTGAAAAAAATGATGTGCATAATTTACTCGGTTTTGTTTTGTCAAGTGGCCGCAAAAAATAGAATAATCTGGATCCAGATACATTTTTTAAGTAGATGTAGAGTCTACCCACACGGTCTTGGGTGCAAGACGGTCTCCAATTGCCCATGTCACATGCGCATTTGACTAAATCATCCGCAAGTGGTGATCTTGCAGTCTACCTGCCAATGTCATGCACGGACCCCGGCGAGTCTATTTCTATTTCCGCAATGTCAAGCACGGTGTCCTCGGTGGTACTGCGCTCCCACCATCCTAATTTGAATGCAAATAAGGGATGCCGTTACGATTGGCCGTGAAAAAGCCACATTACATCCCACAATGGCACACAACAGCGCAAAAGCCCTGCTAGGCCTAATTCTACCTGTGCAAACTCTAACAAAATACCAAATGAAAGAAAACTCCAGCCATCCACACAGTTAGGCTATGCTTTGTTTGGGGGATACAACTAGGTGGTCAGCGAGCCGGATGTGGCACTTAAGCAAGAGAAGAAGCACCCCCGCCGCCCCCTGCCCAACACATCATATTTTTGTGGTTTCTTTCGGTAAGCTAAGCAATGTAACAGCCAAACAATCGTGTCTCGAAGTCCTGTCTTTACTCACTGCAGCATTAACCCCATGAATTGGCTCTTTGACTGATGGGGCACAGCCCAGGAATGTTGGGAAGTTGGGAAGGTGAGGGGGAGTAGGGTCTCGCTGCAAAAGAGGCGGGAGTGGGGGGCCGGTGGGGTCTGACTGACTCTGGAGAGTGACATTTGATACATGTTTGAACATATCACCGTTAATAGTTAAGACACACAGAGAGGAGCTGACATTCTTGAAAGTTTGGGAGACAGTTTTAAGAAAGTGCTGTTGAAGTGGGCTTGCAAAGTATTCCGTGTTAGTTGACACTGTTTGACAAGCTTTGGTAAACGTTCTGTTGGGGTTCTGTTATTCTTGAGTACACATCAGACAACGAACACGAATATAAAATCAGATTCCAGGGCAAAATCCAGAAAGAATCAATTCCCGAGATATGATTGGTTGCCAATGTAAAAATTGTGCAAACAGTAGACATCCAAATTGCGCTGTGACAAGCTTAGATGTGCCTGCCTAAACCTTAGTCGCCTGCTTTCTGGCACGCTTACAACTCTTGCTCTTATGCCTGACTGAGACACATTAGGCTATGGAATTCTACATCAAGGGTTGGCCCATTAACCCGTCGCCATTTCCTCAAATATTTTCCATCATGCCCCTTTTTTCAGCACAACCTTCTAAAGACACCGACTGACGCGTTGGAAGGCCATTTGTTTTCCCAATGCAGTTGCGATGTTTCTGTTTTTCCACGTCTAAGCCTATATTGCATCATGTTGTTGCAATTTGACGTGAAAGCAGCAAAAAAAAAAATCTTCGAGGATTAACAAAACCAAGTTTGTGTTATTTACACAAACCCGAAACTGACTGGCCACAATTTGACCACTTGCAAAGTACACTGATAACCAATGTGGGAGTCGAGGAAATGTTCCTTTCCAAACATAGTGATGTTTCGACTGCATCATTCTAAGAGCTGTTTCTAAGAATCAGAATCCCAATAACAGACACAGCTCTCTGTGTACTGTTATGCAATACCCCTGACATTGAAAACCTAGCATTATTAGGTAATTTTTTTTTTAATCAATACATGTCTTTTTAATATTGTCTAATTGCTCATAATGCTGATTGGTTAGTTTATTCAAAACTTTTCATCCCAGTGGCTTGTCAGTGCAGCTAAACTACCAGACTTTGTGTTTATCCGTTTTGACCACTTCTTGCCAAATACAGCACACTCGAATTTGTGCTTACGTGTTTGATCTAAATGAAAAATGAAGTTCCAAGTACTGTATGTTTCCAGACTTTCTCCCCAAATCTTCCGTTATCCAGTCAAGCTCACCAACCTAATGCCTTAGCAGTGGCACTCGCTTTCATTAATGTACTATCAGTCCGAGCGAGGTTAATGGGCTGTTTGCATGTGAACTGACACAACAAAAAATGGGAAATAATTGTCTCGATTTGGCCATTTGAAAAATGTCATTGTATCACTGGCATGATGTTTGGCGGACTGGCATGACCTCAATTACTCAAGTAGAAATATAAATATTAGGATTTAAAAAGACTTTCAAAGAAGTATCAACTTAAACTTTTTACTCAAGCAAAAGTGTAGTAAATGCTTTCAAAACGACAAAAAGTATAACAGTAAAGCCAGGGGAACAAATGCATTGAGGCGAAAGTCAAGTCAAAAATATTCATTCAATATAAACACATTAGAGAGCCATGTGGACTAATTACTGAGTGCAGCAGCGGTTGTGAAGGCTCTATATAAAAAAAAGCTGTGTTGTATTATATTCCCATTAGCTTAGCTCCATCTAGTGGATGCATAGCAAAACCACAGCCACTAGTGTCGCTTCTATTCTATGCACCTTATCATGCAGTGCACCCTGTATATATGAAAAAAGTTTTAAAATAGGCCAGTCATTGAAGATGCACCTTATAATCCAAAGTGCCTTATCGTGCAGAAAATACGGTACTGGAAATTTCCACTTAAGTAAGGTAACAAAGTATTTTTACCTGTGTTACTTGACTCTGCACATTGACGACCATGACACTGACCTTTGCCATTTGCATTTTGGAGATGAGTTTCATCATGACTTGGGGGGTGACTGGTTGCCCAGTCCCCGAATTGCTTCCTTTAAACATTTGAAGTGAAGCTTTAGGGTGGTACAAAGTGCCCATTTCCCCCCCGAAGCTGTGTCATTATGGAAATGAACCCTCGCAGAAGTAATGAGAGATTAGTCCTCATCCTTACCGTGTGAGATCAAAAACAAGATCGGATCATGTGTCCCCCGGTTTTCCGACCTCATCATCAGTGTTATGCCTGAGTTTTTGTCAGCTCCACCTACTGATTTTGTGTCTTCTCTTGCCTTTTGTGTTTATTGAACGCACTCGTAATTCCATTGTGTTTCGCTTGTGCTGCCATTCTCTGCGTCTTCCCAATGCACTGCCTTAGTCCATGCTGTTAGACCTTCACAATTTAAAATAAGGTTTAAATTACAGGACTGGCTGTGGCTTTCCTTTGTTCCCTCAGAGTTTCTGCCAACTCGCAATTTGGCTTTTAATGGAATCCTGCCATGCTGCTGAACTTAAAGATTCTTTGCAGATGTTGAAAGGGACTAACTCGACAAAATGTAGGACAGCGTACCCTGTGCTGTGACTGTGGATGCAATGTGGAATGACTCAAAATGTGTTTACGTTGGAAAAGCAACACTCGCCTTGTTTTCCCAAGCTGCGGCGGCCTTTTTTGTGTGTCAGCAATATTTGCGTATTCATCACGGAATCATCTCATTTTCACAAAGGCCACATGAGAGGCGCAACCCAGAGTAAGTGTATTTTTTGTCCAATATTAAGGAGTTTTGACATCAATGCCGTTACATTGGAGATCAGTCATCAGCCCCAAGGCTTTTGGTGACACGGTTGTCATACAAAACTCACCATACTTGACTTTGCTGTGCAGACAGTATGTTCCGTTTGTGGACCACCGTATGCGCTGGTTGAATTTCATACTCAGATAATTCCCCCTAATTAGCCATTAGTCGGAATTTCTTCCTCAGAGTGGAACAAGTGGATGTGTTCCATCACTAATATATGTAATTACGTTGTGAGGAGTGAAGGCCATATAGTCGGCCCACGTGAGGCTCAAATGTGACACTTGTCAACTTGACCTCCAGGACTGGCTGAGCGGGGGAGGAAGTGTCGAGGAAGAGGGCCTGTCCAGGAATGTGTTGGAAGGGGGTGGGGGTGGCTGGGGGGATGTCAACTATCAGGACCTGCCTTTCCCTTACTCTTTTGCTCTCTGCCACAATGTATTCCTCATCAAATAATCAATCACTTCGACAAATTACTTAATTCAGCATCAGATTTATGTCTCTGTATGATATATAATTTATGGATTTGATTTCAAAGAGTGTTTTCCTCAAGCATCTAATCACAGCTATGGGGGCTTTACAGTCTTACATTTACTGTACAAACCCCGATTCCAGTAACACTGTTCAAGGAAAACTTGACGAATATGCTTGGATATATAATATATATATATCCAATATATAATATATATACAGTATATCCAATTTGTGTCACTCAACACATCAACGTCATCCAAGTTTTTTAGTCCCATGTGGGCAAAGGACTCTTTTTGTTAACTTTAACTCCAAGGGCTCTATTTCTGAATCAGCGCAAGGTTCACTGTGCCTGTTTGTCAATTTTGCAGACCAGTCCCCACCATGCTGGGCAGGCCTGCACAGCAGATAAAGTGTCTGGCGCAGTGAGTTTGGTGGCAGAAAGTCGATCAAAACCTTACCTCTGCTCAGACCACGTCGAACACTGGCACAGGGTTGACAGCTGGTCTAATGCAATGTATTTCAGTCATAAGTATATAAACAGCGGGCATCAAAACTTTGGAGCCACTGTTTTATATTTTTAAACCATCACACTGCAAACAATTGGGGGGGAGTGGCAGTTTCTGAGTGCCCACTTCACATCCCAGACTGTAGTGCACGAGTAGTGTGCCGCTTTTAAATGGAATGAAAGGAGCCTCTTTGATTGGTGATTACTGAAGTCAGCTGTGACCTCCCCCACAGCGATGTGACCCTCCCTCTTGCAGATCCGCCGGTCTGTGCTCGCCTGTGACGGTGATGAAAATAGAGTCCAGTTGGAATTGATGGAAGTGTTCAGGGCTCCATCCAGTGCAAAGCATGTCACATTTACCATCTTGGTTGGCAGTGATGAGTCTTTCAGATGCAATGAAAGTGGACATGTTGCCATCATCTTTGTGAACACTCCTCCCACCATTGATCATGGACGAATCATAGAAATAATCCACAAAATCAAAGCCAATGGTACGCTTGCCCATCCAGGAGCACAATGATAAATAATAACCAGAGGTGGGCAAATTTACAACATTTTGCGGGTCCTTGTTATGTCAACAGCGCCAGTCATTCCTAATTTACAGATCATCACCACGAATTAAGGACCGTCGGCCAGTCTGTCATTTCTATTTTGACCATGCTTCTGTCATCGTTAAATTAGTTTGTCACTGCTAAAATTACAGTTCATCACTGCTAAAATGATAGTCATCAACACTATTCACTTCTTCTTCTCCGTCTTCTACTACAGTACTACTTACTACTTCACACACAAGCAGTGTGTCTACTCTGGTAAAGAACCGCACCATATACCCTGAAAACTAAAACAAAGATATTCCATAATATTTACAATCATTTCTTTGACACAAACATTCAATAAATAAACAATATAACATACAGTGTGCGTCCTTTCATCCAGTAGGCGGGGAACACCCTGAACCGGTTACCAGCCATTCGCAAGGCACACTTAGATGAACAACCATTTGCTCACGTTTACACCTATGGACAAGTTAGAGTTTTCAATCAGCCTGCCATGCATGTTTTTGGAATGTTGGGGGAAACCGGAGTACCCGGACAAAACCCACACAGGCATGGGGAGAACATGCAAACTCCACACAGGAACGCTGGAGCCGGAATCGAAACCTCCACCTCTGTACCGCAAGACAGAAGTGCGAATTAGTTGTCCATCGTGCCGCCATAAAGTTTTAAATGCAAATAATTACACATACATAAGATATTAGGCTCAAACAACGATTGTAGATTTGTGTTAAAGTAAAGTGAAGTGACTTCATCTGGCTCCGCCTCCTCCGGCTGTGATTGACAGCCGGCCATCACAGTCTCTGCAGAGAGCAGAGTGAAAACAGGATCGCTCACTCTCACTGATGCTCACACACATATAGTCGATGCAGTCCTCTCTCAGCAACCCCACAAATCAACACATGCGAGAAAGGCGAGCATGTTTCCGTCAGTTGTCAGCGAAACGGGTGTCCGTCAGTTCTTGACCCAGTTTGTGACGATTACATCGACGGACAAAACCCCATTTCCATCAGTCCTTAGTCCGTCATTTTTGTTACGTTTGTTGTCATTAGTCAGCAAAATGGCTGTCCATCACTCAGGGACCTAACGTCGATCCTGACATGAAATGTCCACCCCTGATTAATAATAATAACTAAAACTGCACGATACAAATTAGTTGAGTGGCTGGAAATAATTCAGGAACATTGTAGTTATGGTACTGTTATGTGTAATGTACCACAGTGAGTGATCTATAAAGGCTCAGAAACTTGGTCCAACATTACCGGTATATTGTGTCAACTCTCAAGCCAAAGCTTCTGTGTGGATGATATAATGCTTGGACATCCACTTGACCAGGATGAATGATGCATGTCATACTTGAAGAATTCCTTGGCCCGACTTGGAGAAACGCAGGAAACTGGTCACTTTCTCTCTTCCTCTGGAAGAATTCTTCTAGAGTTGCACATCGGTGGAATTCTACTGGCATACTCAAATTCTAAGAAGTTGGGCGGATTCTGAATGATGGATTTTTGTTGTTGTCTTTTTAAACAAGAAGCATCGTGGTTTTTTTTGGGGGGTTTTTTTTTTTGTTTTTTTTTTTTCACACTGCAACATCAAACGGTCGTACTGAGAGGGAGCAATGTGCGTGTTTGTGAGCCACAGCCCCATTCTGGCTGACTGAAGCCAATGTCTGGCGATAACACAGTCCTCTGATGGCAGAGATAGTCAAGACGCCAGCTGGATTTGTGGTGTGCTGGATTTGAAGTCGCTGCTTAATTTTTGTTGTCCCAAACAAAGAAAATAGCATTTGGCGCCAGAGGGGGAGGCGGGATTGTTCTTCTCCGAATTATCTGTTAAGCACTGATTTTGGGGGAATTTGAGGCTGTTGAAACAAAACATGTCAGAGGTGACTGACAATAGTAGATAGCTGAGTTCTTTTTTTTTTTTCCCCCCTCTGCTACCCCCCGACCCTGACTAAAACTATCCACTTCTTTCAGCACAGTGGAAGAGTGTAATAACTGGAGGGGAATCTAATCCTTGGCAGTGGATGAAAGACAAGGGTCTCCCTCACTCCCACTCTTTCTCACAGTCTTTCTCTCCATTGTTTTTTGTTTTTTTTCCATGGATGTGAGTTATGCTTGGCGGGTTCTCTCTCTCTCTCTCTTTCATTTTCCAGTTCCCTTTTTCACTTTTTTTCATGCTTCAACTTCCCCAATTTCTCCCAACTGTATTTCTGCTCCCCTGCAGGTTGAGGTTGGCAACAGGAAGCCTATCTTGCTGTGACCTGGACACTTGTGAATTTAAAGGCAACAATTCAGCTCCCATTTCCATATTTCGCATAGCTGAGTGTAACCTTTTTTGTCGTGGCTGGAAAGAAACCAAAAAAATTGTCATTTTTCCAGAAAATGGCAGTTTGACGCTGAATGCCTACTTTATTGTTCAGTGACCAGGCACCCAAGCCACTTCAGGCTCTATTTTCGTAGACAACGCATGCGGAAATGCTGGCCATTCTCATTTCTGTGCAGGCGCAAGCCCCGATACGCTTGTTTGGTATTCTGCGCCAAACTATGCAAGGATGCGTCTTTATCATGTTTTCCTTGCACCTGACAATTTGGCGGCAGAAAGTCGTCTGAACTATACGCCTTCTTGGACCACGTCTAAGTTTGGCACAGTAGGTTGGCTGCTGGTCTAACACAATTTTGTTTGATTTGTTTAGAGCTGATTCTGAGCTGCGCAGACATGTGAGTGAATGGCATACTATTTCATTCATACAATAGGACAAGAAGGGGCATTAAAGTCTTTGAATCATTGTATAAATTATTTATGATATAATAATTTAACAGGGGCGGCCCGGTAGTCCAGTGGTTAGCACGTCGACTTCACAGTGGAGAGGTACCGGGTTCGATTCCAGCTCCGGCCTCCCTGTGTGGAGTTTGCATGTTCTCCCCGGGCCTGCGTGGGTTTTCTCTGGGTGCTCCGGTTTCCTCCCACATTCCACAAACATGCATGGCAGGCTGATTGAACACTCTAAATTGTCCCTAGGTGTGAGTGTGGGTGTGCATGGTTGTTTGTCTCTGTGTGCCCTGCGATTGGCTGGCAACCGATTCAGGGTGTCCCCCGCCTACTGCCCGGAGACAGCTGGGATAGGCTCCAGCACCCCCCGCGACCCTAGTGAGGATGAAGCGGTTCGGAAGATGAATGAATGAATGAATAATTTAACACATTGCTAATAGTATTGTCATTATCACTGTCGTTATTATCATTTTTAAATCATCACCTTAGCCAGGATGCAGCTATGGGGGAGTGGAGGACACATAATAAATGATTTTGACGGCCATATTGAAGTCTTCTTGAATGACTTTGACATTGACATTGTTTGTTGCAGTTACAATGCTCACTCACAGATCACTGTGATTCTGTTCCCCAGAAATTTCTCCACGCGAGATGCGAGTGTGCTGCATTTTAAGAGAATGAGAGGAGCTGCTTTGATTGGCAGCAATGCAGTTGTCTGTATTTACACTCCCAATGGTGCAAACTGCCCACTGTTAGGCATACACTTGCTGGCGAGGCATCCCAGATTAACTGTCAAAAAACATGCATAAGGTGCTCATTGGTGGGAAAGGAAGATTTGATTATTTCGAAAGCGAGACACATATATTTGTGATGTCTGATGAAGATATCAGTCTTCTGGCTGGAACTTTGTGTTGTCTGCGCTATTACAAAATGATGATGAGGTCGAATGCGTTGACCATGTAACACATTCCCCAGGTATGTGAGAAGCCCCAAGTCAAGAGAGGAAGCGGAAAAAAAAAATGCATGTTAAAAACACTCTGGATGAGGGAGAATGTTTTACAGTGAGATTGGCACTAAGAGACACTGCTTTTGAAATAAAGCAACAAAGGTTACTTATCTAATTGGTAAACCGTGCAGTTTAGGGTTGGCTGGTTTAAATGCTTGCAGGACGCTGTAATTGCTGCCAGCCCTCGCATCCAGATGAATGCGTACAGGCACGCACAATCTTCCAGACACACACTTCCTCGGCCCAAACATAAACATACTGATAACCTCCCATTTTAACCTGTCTTTCGAAAAAATTCCATCGAAGAACTTAACTTCTCCCAAGCTCCTCCCTGCTGCTGCGCACTCACTCACACAAACTCATTATACCTGGAGTTGGAAAAAAGCCAAGCTGAGCCTGATGACACTAAGAACTGTGCCAAAAACATTAAACACGTCATGCTGCGCCACACATTCGTGATTGATCATGTTTGTGTTTTGCTTTTGACGTCACAGAATAAGTGGAGCCATTGGTTTATTTTAAATATAATTGTGCATTTCCAAGCGCTCCTCATTTTTTTGGACATAATTATATGTCATAAGACAAAAGGTAAGAAAGAAACTCACTTAATCAGTCTTGTGAGTGACGTCAAAGAAAAAAGTCCCGACACCCTCCAAAAAACAACTAGTCAGTAATTAGAGCGTGCAAACCTCTGCAAAGAAAGCTCACTTCCCTCCCTATATTGCAACAGTTTAACTGGCTAGATACATGCACATCTTTGGATTGCCGCAATTGAAAGACACACTGGTCCGGTGAGTTAGGGATAGTGTGTGCTCTTTGTTGTAAAAGAAACGGTGTCTCATTACATGATGAAGCGATTTATTCACTTACCGTACTTGTTGCTGATTTATATAGCTCCTGGGGAAGTCGACGACAGGCAACTGAAAAGGGTTTTTTTTTTTTTCAACGATTGCGAGTTTGCATTGTATGTTGCGTATTGTGACAACTTCAATGTTAGGGTACATGCACACGATAGGGAAAGACGTTTTTTCTTTGTGATTTTGGGACGTCAATTTAAAAAAAAACAACAAGCGCAAAACGCATGTAGAAGCACTACACACAATCACAGCAACTACTTGGATTTGGATTTGGATTTGGATACAACTTTATTGTCAGTATACTTGTCCACCGAGGTCTTATCTAAAACCATTTTTTAAATTCCTTTTGTCTGCATATGTGTGGTTTTAACTTTGCATGATGAGTCTGTTTGGACGCCATCGTGGAGTAATCTTATCTAACTCCACAACCGCCCCGTGGTCCGACATCCGTTGTTTTGGCTGGGACGGACTCCCACGTGTCTATACACAGAACGCACGTTCTCCACTTTCACAAATGACCATGTCAAGTAGTCAGACTAAAATTTACTCTGAGAGCCTTTTACGACTAAAATGGCATTTGTATAGTTTTAGACAAAATGACAATCAATGGCGACCAATCACGGCTCATCTTACGAATGTCACATGACCTAAAAAAAATAGGCGAGCTGTTCCCTGAGCCCTGAGAAACTGTGGTGTCTTTTTAAGCGGGTGGCAAAATGGCCGCACCCTGAGATGGATATAAATGGTTGGATTTTGCTGCTTAATTCATATTTCACAAACCCAATAGCAATCAAAGTACCACATTTAGTCGGGCCACATAAAACATAACCATGTAGCGAAAATTGTTTTGACTTGACTTCTCCTTGAAGCTCAGTTAAGTGCTTCATGGCATTTGGTTGGATGTTGAGGAGTGACACGAGGAAGAAACAGGTAGGACCTTTCTTGAGCGAGGGGCCAAAGGGGAGCAAGCAGATTCTAAACGACCAGCTGCAGTACGTCTGAAGTGCGGTGCTTTGCCCCAGTCCATGGGGACATTAAGTACGGCACACATTCCTAATGAAATGTCTTTACAGGCACAGTAGGTTTATGTAACATGTTGCATGACTTTGTTGCTGAGAAACTTCATGTTTTTGCAAATTGCTACTTTTGTAATTCATTACTCCCAACGCTGCCAGCAAAAGACAAACGGCCTGAATAAAAGTGTTGTTTTGGCTTCATAACCAGCGCAAGTGAAGTAATCTGAAAGGCCGCTTAACACTCAGCGAATCAATCGCCAATGCGACATGCCGCAACAATATTTCACAGCAACACAATAGACAAATGTTTCTCGATTTAAAAAGTGACAGTGATGAGAAAACCATTTCTGTTGGCCTGATCCCATGTTCTGTCTCTCCAATTGTTTCGCTGTCCGCTAGCTAGCTTACCATACTTTGCCTCTGCCTTTTTTCCCTCGGTTTCAGTATATATTGACGAAATGTCGTTATAGCATGGCCCAAAGTGGACCTGTCATTTTGTCACTTAAAGCTTTGAGCCGTTTAAACAATGCCTGAAATCTTTAAGGTTTACAGTGAGGCATACACTTTTGTAATAGCAAACCAAATTGCATTGACCCCTTGATTGTTTAGAAACTTTTTTTTTTTTTTAAATTCTTATGCATGCACAGATGAGCTCTGCAAGTCCCTTATGTTGCGAAGATTTGTATCTGGCTTGTTCCAAAACAAATGAAATTAAGAGTTTTTACTTTGGGTTGTGCAAAAAGTTTAATTGGCACCCATCTCAGCTCACAATGTGCCATTCTCTTCTCAGTCATGACCCCTGACCTTAGAAAGCAAGAAAAGTAGCATTCCACTTTTTAGATGTGACCTCTGGTGGAGAAGATAATTGCAATGTGACAAAAAGCCCCGGTCTCCCCTCCATCGAGAGAATGCACTTTGACAAAGAACTGGACTTGACCTGACCTAACCTGTGGCTTGCTAACGAAAGAAATGTCTTTAGAGCTTCTGGTTCTTGAGGCTTCTTCCGTGTCTTCTTCCTGTCTATTTGTTGAGTCACTTGAACTGTGAAGAAGCTGAGCCTTCCTCACAGTGTACTACGTTTGTTTCATGCCTACTTTGAGGGGAAAAAAAATATTGTGGACTCATGAAGTTTAGCTGTGTTTCTGCCTACATTTTTGTATTAACTTATGACAGGTGTGCGTGTGTGCTTGTGTGTGCTTGTGTGAGCGTGTGTGTGTATGTGTGTGTATGTGATTGGAGAGCTGTAAAAACTCCAGACTGCAGGAGTTGCCAGCCTGGAATTCACTAATGACACACGTGGGGCTCAAATGAGATGTGCAATTTTGTGTGCATGTGTTTGTGTATGCGAGAGTGTGCATGTGTACGTGATCATAGTTTGTTTGGAACCACTAAGCCCAATTTTCGCATGCATATGCAAGGTGCTATCTCATCACGTAGTGTGCGCTCGTATCTTGAGCTTATTTTACACAAACACACTTATACCTCGTCCTTCATTGGCCTCCTCCTCCCTGCGACATTAGCGACTCACGAACCCCAAATTAACATGGCCGCTGCATACATAGCACACCTAATCTTGATACTAGTTTCACCCAAATGCATCTTTTAATTTAAAAAGCGAGGTAGCCTTTCTGGTGGTGGAAGAGGGGGGTGCTCCGGTGGAATATGACAGGAATGGGGCCATGGGCTCACGGGTCTTTAAATCCTCTGTGTCAGTAGAGTCTCTGGAGAAAAATAATGGCATCACTCTGTGAGGGAGTTAATGTGAGCTGATAGCATGAGGGCTTGGGGAGGGGGGCGGGGGTCCAGGGTTCACAGGCTTGCACAAGGTTGACAGAGAGCTGAATGCTTCCCACCCCTCTCGTCTTTGCTACCCTGCTCCTTCAACTCGAATTTAGCATTTGAAGGTGTGATGAGAAGTCGGAGGATATCGCTGGAGGAAGTGGACTGTTGACACCCTTCTTTTAATAGACACCAAGGTGGCAAATAAAAAGAATAGCAGACAACCAGACATATACCGAATAGCCTTCTAATTGTCTATTAGAAATAAGTGAAATCGAGTACGGGGCTCCTCTCTTTCGGGCGAACTTCAGTACAGTGGTGCGGTGGTAATGGAGCAACCTGTAACAGAAAGTGCAAAAATAACACTACTACGTAACAGTTGTTTATAGTCTTCAAACCAATAAAATGTAGACTCGATATACAGTACCATCGACGGTTACCAATGTTAGTGATATGGTGATGAGTCCAACACTAAACATTGTAAAAATGCTTACTGGGAGATAAAAGTAGATCATCTGATTACTGTATTTGTCGCCTTGTCTCGTACTTTTGAAGCACATTTTCCAAGAATGTAACATCAGATCTTGTCTGGACATAGATCAAGATAATCCATACATTCCTGAACAAGCTTTAAAGTGAATAATTAAGAAGACCCCTGAAGCACAGTGTCTCAAAACAGCCCTTGAGCATGTTTCCTTCCTCTCATGGAGACAGAGGAAGCTATTTCCAGTCATCATTATGATTACAAATGAGGGGGGATTGAGAATAGTGGAAAGACATGTAGAAGGGCCCACCGTTTGAAATGTTTCAACCTCACAAAATGCCATTTCTCTGTTATCGTCTGTAGTTATACAGTATATTTATCCATCCATCCATTTTCTGATCCGCTTATCTTCACAAGGGTCACGGGGCATGCTGGAGCCTATCCCAGCGGTCTTCGGGCAGAAGGCATGGGACACCTTGAACAATCGCAAGGCACACACAGACGGACAACCAATCACGCTCACAATCACACCATGGCACGATTGAGAGTGCTGCATCAACTTGCCATGCATGTTTTTGAAATGTGGGAGGAAACCGGAATACCCGGAGAAAACCCACGCATGCACGCGGAGAACATGCAAACTCCAAACAGGAAGGTCGGCGCCAGAATTGAACCCTGCACCTCTGCACTGTGAGGCCGACGCGCTAACCACTCGATCACCGGGCCGCGACAGTCTATTTATCGGAGCAGAAAAGCATCCATTAGATTCTTGTATTGAGAAATACTGTGAACATGCACTGCCTAGTTTCTGTATGCATGGGCATTTTTTCTGTTCTCAACCAATTACAACGAACAACGAAATAAACGTCCTTCGGGGCTCAAGCAGCTTTTACAGTTAAATGCATTGATCAGGGGCCTCTCAGCCTTGGAGGGAGTGTAAAAGCATAATGTGAGTTGCCAGCTCCTACTGTAGGGTGGACTTGAGCCATTTTAACCTTGTGTTTCGCAAAACTTGTTGAGCGAAGGCATGTACTGTATTTTACTGTTGAAAACAAAATCTTAAGGGGCACCAACAAATTAAGATGGCACAAAAAGTGGATACACATTTTGTACTTAGGTGGAGGTTTGCACTCATGTTGAGTTTGATTTTGTGAAGATGTGTCCTATGTGTTGTGTTGTGTTATTTTTGTTATTTTGACTTCAAAATGGCGCCGCGTGAGTGGCTGCCTTTCCGGCAGCTCCTATATTTTGTTGTTCTACTTCTTCCTCTCATACCTTTGCTGCTGTGAAATGGGAATTTCTCCATTGCGAGACTAATAAAGGTTTT
>CAAKHF010021092.1:1464-13599 GCA_901007745.1 Hippocampus kuda
CACACACACACACACACACACACACACACACACACACACACACACACACACACAAAATGGATGTTCACATTTTTCTATTGCTGTTCTGGGTAATTTTTATTTTTCAAAAATGTTAAAAAATTAAAAATAAAGATATTTCAAACATGAAATCATTCCTGTATGGTCCTAAATATATTACAAAATTTTATACAAGTGATTATTCTGAACCAAAATGACTAAAATGTGATTAAAAAAAGCATTGATTGTATTATGGGTCAGTTTTCACCCACCTATGGAAGAGTGTAGGGTCCAGTCACTCATGCATCTAAGGGTTAAACGTACATGTACAACACTGCTCCTGAAAAGAATATTAATGGGACATATATGCTTGTCTTGACTTATATATGATAGTGATGTGCGGGTATATGAGCCCCATAACAGCATAGCGATGTGTTATATCCATTAACACTTTGAGTGTCATGTCAGAAGAAGCCAGTGGGCTTCCTAATAAATTTCAAAGCGTGCCGCTGAACATATGTAAAATGCCACAGAGCCTTTCTCAGTGTGTCATTTGTTGGACTTGCAGATGCTTGCGTGCTTCTGTGGTATAATGCCAACTCATGGGAGGCTGCTATAATTAGCCCCTCTCAAAGAATGCAATTGTCAGATCTTACACTAAAAGCATGAAACAGGCATCATGGCTGGGAAAGACAAATGGCTTGTCCATTAAACAACCCACGCGGGACATTGGCAATAAAAATTAAAAAAGAAAAATCTTTCCTAAATTGTGGTCTCATCCATTTAATTACAAACTCTGTGATAAGGGCATCACCTGAGAATAAATAGGACCAGTAATGAAGTATGGCATTGCTGTTTATGTGCGCCCTTGACATTCGCTTTGAGTATAAAGAAAGAAGGGGTGATGGCGATGTGGAGGTTGTCAGCATCTTTGCAAACAGAACTTGAAAGTCCATGTGAAGAGATGTCAGTGAGTTTCACTCACAAATCAGTGTGGGGGTTTTTTTCATTGTGTGACCTTCCCTCTATCTTTTCAAAAGAGAATTAGTGGGATATTTTGAAATAAATGGTGTGTGTGTAGTGTTCTATGATGAAAGTGATCCCAAGAGACAGATTGAATATGCATGCCATAAGAGCATGCCCTTAGACTGTCTCTTAATTAGTGTGTTTAGGTGAGCTTAAATATTTAATTAGCATGACTTTGAGAGATTTATGGGACATTGTGGCAAGTGGATACGTTGACAAGCTTTCTGAAAGGCAAAGAAACACGTACCGTATTTTCCGCACTATAAGGAGCTTCAGAGTATAAGGCTCACTTTCAATGAATGGCCAATTCTAAAACTGTTTTCATATGTAGGATGCACCACATTATAAGGCGCATAGAATAGAAGCTATAATAGCGGATGCGGTTGCATTACGCATCCACTAGATCAGGGGTGCCCATTACGTCGATCGCGATCGACCGATAGATCGCGGACTGGTCCCAAGTCGATCACAAGTGGTGTGCCACTGCATCCTAATCATCCTCTCAGTCTCATTTTCACAAAAAGTAGTAAAAAAAAAATCAAATAAAGTAAAGCAGGTAAATCTTTAACCTACAGTGGCACGTGACCTGTGTCACCGGAAGTTGTTAGCGCTTAGCAGTCTGCAATCGCAGCCTGTGATCAGAGCTGTATCAGAGCGCGATATCTTTTATCGTTATCATTATTCTCATTCATAGTTTGTTTCGTGTACAATTCACCGAGGGCGCGGGCAAGGAATAGGAATCTGGAGGGCCGAAGGAAGCGTTTTCAAACAGTACGTGTGAGCTACGATAGTTAACAGGCTGCAAAAGTGCATCACACGCCTCCGTGTCAGGCTGTTGCTCATCGTGGCGTGCGTCTGTACGTGTTTGCGCGGTAACGGGTCGATCGCGGGAAGTTAATGAATCAAAAAGTCGGACTTCAGTCCAAGAAGTTTGGGCATTCCTGCACTAGATGGATTTATGCTAAAGGGAATACAATACAATACAATACAATACAATACAATACAATACAATACAGCTTTATTTATATAGATAACAAAGCGTTTTTTAAAACATTTAAAATACTATGTCCAAGAAATCAGAATATTAATCCATATATATAAGGCGCATCGGATTATAAGGGGCACTGTCGGCTTTTGAGAAAAGTGAATTCTTTTAGGTGCGCCTTATAGTGCGGAAAATACGGCCACCTTCTCCTTTTCTGACAATAAAGTCACTGTACCAATTATTCATCAGATTACAATTGTGCACCAAAGGCGAGCCTTGTAAAACCAAAAGCAAGATAAGTTTTAGTGGTGCCATAGCTCTTGATTGAGTTGCACAAGGGAGGGGGAATAAAAGCTCGGTGGGGAACAGAGTGACGAGTGAGGTCAGCTGCAGACGCAATTTCAATACTAGCTGGCCTCAGCGTCAAATTAGCGCTTCCTCTCTTGAGTCCGCCTGCTGTATGCTGCTCTAGTCATCCAAATACAGCCATCATGTGCTTGATTTCCATGCTGTCGGCCTCACCTTGCAAGTCAGTCAAGTGCTCTCCCCTATGGCATGGCATTGGCTTGTCTAGGACTTGATCGATACTAGCAATTTTCTTGTTCAACCGCTACATTCTGCATGACAATAAGAGCAAAGAATAGACAAGAATTGGTATTTGGCATCGACCCTTCGCAATTGGATGACAACAAAAATGTTGCATTAATCACCTACTCAAAGAATTCAGCTTGGATGTTGACAAATAAACCAGAACTTATCCTTAAAAGGTTTGTTATGATGCACGGAAGGGGTCACCTTTAACCAAGCCTCTTTCAAATGCAGGTTATGCAGCACCATAGCCTGATCTCGCCAGACATCGCCCGTATACAGAGTAGATGCCGCTGAATAAATTCAAGCACCAGTGTAAGATGCCGGGATCAGCGTGTCATCAGGGAGCGATCATTTTGGACTCGGTGGACAAAGGACCATGCAAGAGATCCGTAATTGCTCAGGGAATCTACTGCAATTAGGCTTTGCCTGCAAATACTAAATGTGTCATCAAGATGAAGATTCTTCCATTCACGGCGGTGAAATGTTCTTCAAACTTGTACAGTCAGTGAGAGGTTTTATGATAGCGCTAATTCAGACTAGAATTATTCCAAATACAAATGGATGCAACTGTAATTTTTAGCTTTTCAGCGTGGTCCCAAAGCAAGGTTTACACGTACTGATAATTCGACCTCATTTTCCAATCGAAGTTAGCAAAGTGTATGATTATTAAGGGTAAAAAAAAGAAAAAAAAGTAAAGCCTTTGAAAGATGACTCAGGACAAGTACTTTGATAATACTGACATACAATTGAATGAAAACCTGCAAGAGACAATGTCAAAACGCCCCGATGACTGCTGAAAGGTGTCCCCCTATGCAAGGTCACATACACAAATGAGCAAGCGGTTGTCATCTGCCTCATGCAAATGACGACCCTGAGGCTCAGACATCTTGCGTGCTTTCTAGCTATGATGTACCAGATGTAAAAATGTCTGCTTACTTAACGTCACACTCAAACACCGGTGTTGACGTTGTAATTACATTGAATCCATTTTATAAGTGTATAGGTTTTTTTTTCCTTTAATAATAGTTATCTTTAAAATATTATCCTGAGGTGTGGAATGCATTAAACACACTGTGTTAACAATGACACTGGTCAATGGCACATTTTAGTCAGAGATGGCTTTGTTGACCGAAATATATTTTTGACACTGATTTGAAAAACATGTCTCTTTTTTTGTAGTGCATCTGTTTTTGGAGGGTTTTTTGAGACATTTTCGGGGGCGGGGGGGTTCAAGTTTGACTTATAACATTTACATGATACAGATTTCACCATGCATTGTAATTTAATGCTCTTGCATTTCAGCAAGAAATTTCACCTGTTGTTGAACCTAACCTTAATTCCTACAGTTCACAAAATATACCACATCACATATATTTTATACGTATGTACATGTGTATTATTGTAGTAGGAGTAGTATAACCTGATCTGGTACAGGAAAAAAAAAATAAATGAGGGCAGATTCAGAAACAGTATAAAAAAAGGTTACGGGCATATCTGATTAAAAAACGTACTCAAAATTTATTGACCAGTTTGATTTTTTTTTTTATTTTGTCCCACATTCTCCAATGAAATCAGAAAACGGTCTTGGTTGACAATCGTAAATATTAAACCTGTTCAATAATCACAATAAGGAGTTCCTCTTTTTTTGTATTTTTTTTTTTAAATGTGATAAGATGTTAAAACTCATTGTATATACCCCGCCGCACTCCCCCACCCCACCCCACCCCACCTTTACCCCGCGCAATATTCTGTTGTAGGCCACCATGAGATACTTTGTTATACCAACGGTGTTCCTTCTTCAAGACCTTGCGGATACGAGTTACACAATTGCTTCAGAGATGAAGTGGCCCCAGCAAAAGTGTTTCCTGCTGCTGTCCAGTTTGTGCACTATTTGGCATGAGCATGTAATTTCCCCCGGATTGTGCCTCCCAAGGATTAGGGAGCACATTCAGCAGGGTGATACGCAGCAAAAAAATAAAAAAAAGGTCGCATTCATCTGCCTGGGGAGACAAATAGCAACCCTAACGCTGAGAAATTATTCCGATTTTAAATATTGAGATGGTCTGCCCGCTATGAATATTTTCAATTGTTTGTTGATTTATCTTTTTAATAAGAATAAACCATAGACGCCACGCTGTTATTTTTGCTTGCATACAAGAAATGATTTAAATTCAAATACACAACTTTCAGACACATTTCCTAGATGTCTGCGGGAGGCAGATATGAATGAAATATGTATGGAATGCCTGGAAAGGCCAGACTCCCCACATCACTCCTTCAATTTAGCTGTTTTAACGGCACATTGCAGCATTGGGTGGCTGCTTAATGTCAAAGCCAAGTTTTTTGCAAAAGGTTAATGTTGGTATTTCAATGCAGATGTGACAGACCTCTGCATGGCATGTCGAACATTTTGCATTCCCAGGGATGTGAAATGCATCTAAATGGATTCCACATTGGGGATTTTTGATTAAAATGTCAGTGGTGTGTTTACTGCTGCTGGCTGATAATCGCTTTCAAACTCCGAGGTTGTTACTGTTTGTCGTCGGAGTGGATCGCGATCATAAAGATTCTCGTGTCACTACGAGCAGCGCAGGAAATCAGGCCGTGAATTTGACTACGCTGTCTCGCCGGCCTGTCATCATGATCTGCGACCCCTGTCATATATAAACTTTCTAGCTCGCTGCCGAAGAGCTGTAAACTACAACTCATCTGCCAAAAAATACCTCTTATCATGTCTAATAAGAACGTTTTCAGAGATGTGTCGCCTCACCATGCAAGTCCTTTCCTGATTCCAATCAGGCGGACTATTTCTTTGGCTTTTTCATGCCTGCCGTCAAATTCACTGACTTAGATGCTCATTTGTCATCGTCTTTTAATGTTCAACGGTGCTATATAGAGCGTGACCACAACGAAATAGGGTTAAGCATGCGGTGAAATTAATTTAATTAAGATTACCCATCCATATTGGAGCACTTTGCTCTCAACATTTGGCTGTTAGCTTTGTGTGGATTCACGAAAATGTCATCCGAATGAATTCACTGCTTAACCTGGAGTGGATGCAACATAAGTCTTTGGTACATTCTTGTGTGTTAGAGTTGTTTTGGAATGTGGTCGGTATGTTCTTGTTGAAGAAGTTGTTTTTATGAACAGTCGACTGTGATTTCTGGTTGCTTGCAGATGTCATTACCGGTAGTTGTTTTGGGGTTTGTTTGTTGTCAAATGCATTTTAATCATAGAGTCATGGGAACGAAATAGGAGGCTGGCATAAAAACATTCGTTGCGCATAACCACCATAAAGTTTAAATGAACGTTTTTGTTTTTTTTGTTGCCACAGGCCATTGTTTTGATTTGATATATTAAAGATACAATGTGTACTGAAAAGGCACTCTTGAAATCGCCGTTTATTCTTCCAGGCCCCCCCCAAAACAAATGTCCAACCATACTTCATTGGACCCTCTTAAAAATAAATAAATAAAAATAAAACACCTGCGCCCCGTACCATTTTCCTTGATTGACATGAAAGTGGGGAGGGGCATGTCAATCAAAACAAGACGTACAAAATGGTCTCACAGAATCATGCCAGAAATGTAGCAAGAAGTCAGCACGTTTTGCTTGAAGCGGCCATTTTAGAAGAATTCATGTGCTTATACTTTGAACTTCTCTTTGGGAATTTGCCCGAATTTAGAAAAGTCGTTCGGATGGAGTGACAATCAGAATCATGGGCAACACTTAAATTCGTATCTTTTTTGCTTACCCCTTCCAATGTGGGCACATTATGGTGGAAAGGTTTGAGTTATCGTAAGAAAGATGTTGAGAGAACCAAATCATCAGAACTTGAAACTTTCATTTTGATTCGCACTGCAGAGGGTGAGCTAAAACGTGCTTCATACTCTGTGCCGCTGTCCCTCAGCTCAATCAATAGGCAAGGCATCTCCAAATGGATGCTGCTCAGACACCAGGTGCAGTTGGTTACCGCCATGAAAACTAAGCACACCTCATGAATAGCAGTAGCACTTTGAAGGTTAAGATAAATCACAGTTAAACACACAAGTGCCTATTTTGAGTACAAAATAGGAGGGTGGCGTCATTTCTTGACAATTCTGGCCACAATTTTTCCATCCATCCATCCATTCTCTTCCGCTTATTTGAGGTCGGGTCGCGGGGGCAGCGGCTTAAGCAGGGAAACCCAGAATTCCCTCTCCTCAGTCACATCCTTCAGCTCCTCCCAGACTGTTAGATCGACTGGTAAATGAGAGCTTCGCCTTCTGGCTCAGATCCCTCCTGACTGCGATACAGAGTCCGCATCGCTGCAGATGCTGCACCAATTCGCCTGTCAATCTCCCACTCCATCCTCCCCTCACTTGTGAGCAAGACCCCATGATACTTGAACTCCTCCAATTGGGGCAGAATCTCATCCCCAACCTAGCGAGGGCACTCCACCTTTTTCCGACTGAGTAACATGGTCTCGGATTTGGAAGTGCTGATTTTCATCCCAACTGCTTCACAGTCGGCCTCAAACTGCTTCAGTGAGAGTTGAAAATTCCGGCTTGAGGAAGGTAACAGTATCATGTGATCTGCAAAATTCAGAGATGTACCGTATTTTCGGCACTATCAGGTGCACCTAAAAATATTCATTTTTCTCAAAAGCCGACAGTGGGCACTCTAACCCGATATGCGTTGTACATCGAGTTACTCTCTCTTTATAACCCCATTGAGTTATTTCCCTTTTATTGGTCCTATGCCATCTAGTAGTGCTTCTTAGCAGGAACCAATTGTAACCTAAAACGGTTCTGCCCGACCCTAATTGACATGTGCGTTTGCCAACACACACGCTAACAGACAACTCCTTTGTGAGCTCTGCGCAGCCATTATGAAACGAAGATAATACCCAAATCATAGTTAGCTACTGACTAAAGGAAGGAAGGAGACAAGCAAGACTTCTAAGGATATTTATATTTATTGTGGATGTGAGCCCACAAGTTTTCTATGCCTTTTTATTGAATCAATTGTCTTCATAACCTTTGTCTTTAATTGATTGTTTTGTCATGCCATTTGTATTTATATGTTTCATGTCTGTGTTTGTGACCAGTTCTCATGGCTTTGTTGGTTGTGAAGGCTCTGTATAAATGAACCTGTATTGGATTGTATTGTATTCCCTTTAGCGTAGCACTATCTAGTGGATGCATAGCACAACTGCAGCCACTATTGTAGCTTTTATTCCATGTGCCTTGTAATGCAGTGCGCCCTTCATATGAAAACAGTTTTGAAATAGACCATTCATGGAAGGTGCGTCTTATAATCCGAAGCGCCTTATAGTGCAGAAAATACAGTAATACTGAGACCACCAAAGTGGACACCTTCAACATTTCAACATCTCGTTTTTCTATTTAACATTCTATCTAACATTTCTATACCTAGAAATTCTGTCCCCAAAAGTAATGAACAGAATCAGTGACAAAGGGTAGCCTTATGTCAATGCCACTTTCATTTAAGAGAGTGGCATCGCCTTGACTGTGTGACACAGAGCACATGTCACTTCCACTCTGACTCTGGAAAATGTGAAATGGTGGCAAAAAAAAAAATGTCTCTCAGGACCCTTCCTGTAGTTTCCCTGTGCTCCAACACTTGACATCATTTGATCAGCCACCTCACACCCGTCTGCAACAGTTGATCTACTCGAAGTATATTATTTTTCCTCTTTATCAAGTCAGTCATCTATCTGGCCGGGCACATGGAGCTTGGCTTTGCCATCAGTAGTCTGTCTTCTGGATTATAAGAGGTTCAGCAGCCTGTCCACCACCCACCAGCCATCTGAGGCTCGGCAGGACCTGTGGGATACGACTCAATGCAGATGATGCAGGGATGCTGATGGAGCTTTAATCCCCACACTGTGAGAAATGCGCTTCTCCTGCTCTCCCTCTCCCTCTTGCTCTTGCAACTTTGATCAGGCCTTAATGTGATTAGGCAGTGACCCTGACATGACTGGCCCGGGAACATGTAAACGAATAGGGGGGAGGGTACCGCGTGTCTGATTTGACCAGGAGGCCGCGAGAAGAAAGGAATTATTCTGAAGGTGTCTTCCCCCTCTTGCCTGCCTTGTGGGTAATCAAGATTTCATGTATTCGTTTTAACTTAAACAAAAAAAATTGCAATCTGTAATGACCTGACATTTTTTTCAACTAGCCGAGAGGTTCATGGTTTGAATGTTAACTAAATCACAACATCACTCGAGGAGACGCTCCTGGTTAATCTGACACGTCTGAGGTTTTCAGATTTTGTGTTTTCACATTAATGACAATATCGTACATGCGAAATGCTTGTGTAATTTTCACTTGCAGCTTGTGTGTAAAAAGTCTGTTATGGTTTGAGTTTTTTTTCCAATCGGGGCAGTGTAGCAGAGAGGCAAAGTGAATTTTTGACGATCGGAGTTTGCCGTGAGATACAGATCAGATGCACACTAACACAGAAAATACAAAAGTAAAATTGTTCGACATTTTTGGATGAGACTCACAGGGGAGTGCCCCGCATCCTCATCAGGGAAAAATATCCACAGTGGAAATCCTACATTCCGGTCTTTGAAATGTTTGCGGTTGATCATGTATCAAAATGAAATTCTCATACGCTAAACTTGTCATTTCATGACATCTTTCTTTGACCGCTAATACAAAGTATGCAAAAAACTGCATTGAAGAGTCATGCAACCAGTTCAAGGTGTCCCCCGCCTACTGCCTGAAGACAGCTGGGATAGGCTTTGAGCGCATGCCGCAACCCTTGTGAGGATAAAGCGGTTTGGATAATGGATGGATGGATGAGGAGCCACATAGCTACTGCATTCCTGGCTTCCAATGTTCACCCAAAAGGGACAATGCCAAAGAGGGTTATGAAAGAGTCCTGTATGATTGACATTGAGATAGAAAAGGATGCTGCACCACAAGGGATCGTTTGTCCATTAGTCTCAGATGAGAGTGCTGGTGTAGAATGAAAATGGGCTGATTTACAGCAACAATGGCACATTGAATCAAGAAAAAAAAAAAAAAAACATGTTACATCTCCCGCATTGTGGTGTCAGATGCCGAGAGTGAATTGAAGCTGGAGAAAGATGTGTTTAAAAAAAAAAATACTATAACGGCCCTCACAGGGCAACAACTGTTGAGCAATGTATGCTATACTTTTTTCCCTCAAAAAAATGCCTGAATCACAGTTTGTATGGCTGCGTGTGCAGTAATCTAGCCACGAGTCAAAATGCAATGAGTTGAAAATGCAACAACATATTTTGCCATTCCATTTATGAACATTTGAAGTTTCTCTTCAAAGTAAACAGAATTGCCAGCCATTTTCAGATCTTCTTTTACCCTCCCATGTGAGAAAAAGTAAAAGACATGAAATGATGTACCTGCGAGTGAATATCTGAGTTCTTCAAAGACATAAAAATACGGCCGTGGGATTGAATGAATGAAGGTACTGATTTGATCACAAAACATCCATCCAACATCCATATATTATTTTTTCCTCTGTAAATAACAACTAATATTACTGCATCTGACTGACGATCTGAGATCAGCTTCATGCACAGTACATCCATATGTTATACTGCCCCCAGGTGGCCAAAAATAAAGCACAATGTACATTGAATTGAAGCAAAAACACAGCAAGGCAAAGCCTGTTTATAATTTATGTTTTTATTTTTTTTAATAGTGTATTGTTGATATTTCTTTATGTTCCCATTTAATTGCTATGTAATTCCAGTGAGTTTTCATAATAATGCATGATGTAGTGCTTAGAACACATTGCAAACATTTTTTTGAGAGTCTGGAGCAGATTAATTGCATTTCAATTCATTTAAATGCAGAAAGATGAGGTGAGATAATGTATTTTGAGTTCAAAAGTATGGCCCCAAAACAATTTAACCTTGGAGCTCAAGGCAACACATAGTTAAAAAAAATAAATAAAAATAATACATTTTTAAAAAAATACAGAAAGCCACCTTGCTTGCAGAAGAATGAATGCCAATTGCTATACGTATTTGCGATTCTGACTATTTCCAAATTCCATATAACCAAGAAAAAAATGCAGTCAGTGGTCATGAAATTCGCAATTTCTCATCCTGACCTTTTGACGATCCCCAAAAAGCAGATATGTCCCCGTCACACAATATAATTCCCATGCGGGCACATGGCATAAGTTGGCCGAACATCTTGGATTCTTCTTGCTCTATTGTAACTCCTGTCATTCTACACACATACACACACACACACGCTCACAAACACACACTTGTGAGTTGTGGATAGATGTAAGATGTAACTGACGCCTTCGACGAAGGCAAAGGTGTGTGTTTTCCCGCGGAAGTGAATCAAAGCCTCCCAGTTGCAAATCGTCATTTCCACTTTCGTATCCACAGTCTCTACAGATGGGAGGTCGACTGTTGTTGGGAAAAGAAAGCTGTCTTTTGTCTCAGCCGGGTGCGAGGAGTCCAAACAACTGTGTAAATGAAATGTGGACTGTGTGACACCCGAGGTCGTCCTGCGCTTCCTTCCCCCGCTGCACTCGTCTTTTTTTTTTTGCCCCTCCTCATCACATCCCAACTGTGAGTATTGCTGAGTGGTTCTGTGAACAGCCGGCACGATGAAGGCTCGCATTTGTTTCCTGTCACCAAGCTGTCACTCACTCGGCCATTAGCGCCAAGGGCAACGCTGATTTGAGCTTCAAATGGTAAGAAAGCCTGCACGCTGTGACTACAGAGAAAAGGACAGAATGGCAAAAGAGAGCGAAGTGAGAGGAGATGTGTGCCACTCACACACGCCATCCCCTACATATAAAACACGTCAGACATGATCAAATATTTCAGGGAGGAATGACCTTGTGTCGGGCAGTGGAATGGAATACTGTACAGAGAGATGGGCTGCTTGATGTAATGATTTAATGGGATCAATATCTAATTAGCATTCGTTGGATTTTAGGATTGTATTTTCCAAGGTGTGTTATGAATGAGTAAGTTTCTCACTACTTTTTTTTCCAAAGGAAATTGGACTGCAAGATGCCTTTTTATCATTTGTCATTATCTTACGAAGGTTTGCAAGTATGTGCGCACATCGTGAATTTTTTTTTTCAGGGTTCCGACAACATCCCAAACAGTTGCAAAGACGTTCGCCAGACATTCCCAAACAGTTTCAATGCTCACAAACAACTTTTTTTTGTCGTCATTAAATTTTGAACTAATTTTAAAAAAAACTGACTCAGGTGGTGGTCGCGTGAGTTTTCTCTGGGGGCTCCAGTTTCCTCCCACATTCCAAAAAACATGCGTGACAGGCTCATTGAACAGGCCAAATTGTCCCTAGGTGTGAGTGTGAGCGCGGATGGTTGTTCGTCTCTGTGTGCTCTGCGATTGGCTGGCAACCGGTTCAGGGTCTCCCCCGCCTACTGCCCGAAGACAGCTGGGATAGGCTCCAGCACCCCCCGCGACCCTAGTGAGGATACAGCGGTTCGGAAGATGAATGAATGAATGAATGTTATTCATTTTATTATATTCAGTCTAATCA
>CAAKHF010021092.1:13619-26119 GCA_901007745.1 Hippocampus kuda
CTCCCTGTGTGGAGTTTGCATGTTCTCCCCGGGCCTGCGTGGGTTTTCTCCGGGTACTCCGGTTTCCTCCCACATTCCAAAAAAAACATGCATGGCAGGCTGATTGAACACTCTAAATTGTCCCTAGGTGTGAGTGTGAGCGCGGATGGTTGTTCGTCTCTGTGTGCTCTGCGATTGGCTGGCAACCGGTTCAGGGTCTCCCCCGCCTACTGCCCGAAGACAGCTGGGATAGGCTCCAGCACGCCCCGTGACCCTTGTGAGGATAACCTTAAGTCTGTGTCTTATGTGTTGTGTTGTATTTTTGTGTCATTTTATGTTAACTGTTCTTTTGATGGTGATGCGGGCACCCGCAGCGGCTCCTCTCTCTCCTGAGTAATGTAATTTCATCTGTGCTGTGTGTTGCAAATGCAGCACATTTGACAATAAAGTTGACTTGACTTGATCAAGCGGATCGGAAAATGGATGGATGGATGTTTGAGGTCATTCAAATCTTTTGCGACCGTTTGCAACTTTGACGAAAAAAAAACAACATTCGTTACATGCGCACACACTTGCGAACGCTTGTCGCCGAGTGAGCTCGGACCTTAAGGTGCTGCTGTTTTATGAGGAACTTTTCCAGTGGTCAGATTGTTTGTTGGAAGTATATTTAATATGCATTAGAAACACCAGAGTTTGTCTCTCTTACTTCCTGTTTCCTATCACGCATGATTCATTGTGATTGGCTCTCTTCCCACACCAAGCCTCTGTCTGATGGTTTTTATTCATCTCATTTTTAGGAAGTGTAAAAAAAAAAAAAAACGTTTTAAAATGTGAAATCTAGAGCAAGAGGGAGGCGTTAATTGATTTCTAACATGCCAGTGATCAGAGATGCCAACAGCAGGTGTTCAATAAGATTCAGTGTGAGGAAGCTTGTGGGTTGATGAGCACTCTGTGCATGCAAAGGGTTAATCGCTGCCAACAGATCAGCTCTTACTCATTTCGGGCATTAATCTGTTGTCGTCATAGAGGGTGGGAACTTAAAGCTAAGTGTCGCCACATTTCGCAATTTGTTCAAGTATTACGCAGTACTACGATTGACTGGCATCCAATCTAGGGTGCATTAGCATTTGACCACCTCAATAGTGACATACATGTCATCAGAGCATCCGGTCCTTGCTGTTCTCAGCGCATTTGGTGTCACAGTGAACAATGACCAAACCATTGGTAGTTTTGATTAAACCTATTTTCCTCTCACCTTCTCTACTTTTTGCCGGAATTCGGCTGCATTTTCTTCAGAATGTGCCATCGAGTTTGTTTTTGAATCCAGTCTGCGTTTGCATGGATGAAAGATTCCAAGAATGGCGAGTGGGGTGGGGAGCAACTGAAACAACGTGATAGAAGCATTTTGGCTGTGTATTAAGTCATTTTAAACTCAAAAGGAAAACGTTTCCGTAGGTTGACACGGCTGCGTTACCGTATCCTTTTTACACTCCGGTATGTTGTCAAAAAAGTGAACATGAGGCATGGTAAAGTGCTTCAGACAACATACGGTTGTGGATAAATTGCTATAAAAGTGCACTCCGTTTACCACTTCCCGTTATGACTAAATCAGACATTTCTTTGTTCTGACAATGGCATGTTTTTCGGCAAAAGTACAGGCAATCTGTTATCCTATTTTAGATGCTATCTGCTATTCCTCTGTGCTGCCCATAATAATAATAACCTTTTTATTTTAAATAAAGAAAATCTCTGTGACTGTCTTGCGTACCACTGGTGTTTATTGTACTTGACTGTGAAGAAATAGAGTGATCCTTGCCACATCCAAGAGCCTAAATAGCGTATTCGGTTCACATCATGTTACATAAGCAACACTTACATGCAGAGTAGAGCAAAATCATGTCCCCTTGTCGGAATAGTTCAAGCAAATTCAAGAGCGATCATGTCAGTTCAGCTCTTGCACATGTGCTGTTTGTCCATTGCTGACCCGAGTTATTTAAATGTAGACGTAATCCTCGGAGCCCGGGGAATTGTAAAGCTGAATGAGGGTCAGTCCGAGGTTAATGATAGTAGAATTAGCCGGTTGCATCCCAGAGTGTTAAAATAAAAACTGCATTTAATTAGGCTGCAGTTTAATTGCAGCTTTGTGACGCATTACCTGTTTGCTTCCCGTCCACCGAGGCAAATTCACTCTTTAGCTTGGTGAAATATCACTTGAATGTTAAATCGGCCTTGCTCGATTTGACTTTTCGTGGGTATTTGTCCATTGTTCTCGTCGCTACATGTGGCCCGTCACCAAACAGCAGTTTAATAATTCACATCTCAGTGGGTTGAGCAGGAAGGTGAGATTTCTTTTAAAATGTGCCGAAGGAGTGTGAATGGCTGATCTTTCGCCGCGCTTGGGCCTGATCAATAACAGCTCGGGTGGCCACTTACATGTTCTGCATGAGAGCATTCACTGGACTTCCTCGCATTGAAAGTACGACAAATAGTGTGGAAACAGGCTCGTTTCCAACATGGCAACAAATTCCTATCGCGTACTTCCGGATTTTTCCATTTCAATTCTTGATGTGTCAGATGACATTTTTTTCGAAGCCACACTCCATCAAAAACATCACAAACTGAGTATGACCGGAAAGTAAATGGCTGACAGGAAGGCGCTTGAAGCTGTACTTTTTTTTTTTTTGTCATTTTGAGCTTGAGGTCGAACGCACTTGCGTAGGTGGTTTCTTGCTGGCTGAAATAGATTTTTGCCTCATTTCTTTTCACATTTCGAATGAAACTCAATCACGATCCTCTGGCTGGTCAAAACAAACAATCCTGAGTTTGTGGCATCTTTTTCTGCCGAATTCAAGTCTTCAGCAAGTATAAATTGAATGCTTTATGCACTTTTCCAGGGGACGGGGTTGGGTATTTTTTTCCGGATGACTCAAAACCACATTGAATTGGGCTTTTATGTCGACGTCGGAATGGAGCCTTTTCCTTGCTACATGAGGCTGCATTTCTTTCATGGAGCCACTTCCATGATTCCGGCTCTGTCTGTCCTTAAAATAACACAAAACCACACTCAATGGAGCAATACCATTGTAATAGTTGAAAGCTGAGCTTTGAAATAGTTCGACTGTCTGCAGTGAATAGCTTAAAAAGAAAAGAAAAAAACCTGTTAAAGCCTAAGAATACGACCTCATTTGTTCAATGTCTTGATATGATCATCACAGCTTTTGCTGCTTACTTCTGCCACCGTTAACCACATATTGAGCTTACTGGGGACTCTCATTTGTCAAAACATCCCTTAAAGGGGACATAGAGAAAATGGACTTGAAATGCTTGTATACAAATAGTCTCCTGAGCGCCAGTGTGAAAATGCGAATGTAAATCTGGCCATTTCTGAAAACATGTTTGTGCCCAAACGCTGTTGGATTTTTGATGAATTGTGGCATCCCAACGATTAAATAATTAGGCTGTGGCATTCCTTTTTAGTCTGGACACAGGAGGGGTAAACATGGCTCTTGCACTGGAGGGAGTCATAAAAAGTCACTAGATTGGGTCTTGGTTTGTTTGTTTTTTAATTGTTGCTGTAGAGGGGGTTGGAAAGGTCGCCAAATATTTGGCCAAAGTCGCGAAGTTGGCAATACCAAGGAGCCACTGGCTTGGTTGTATGCCTTAACTGTGACCCGATCGGCTTAGTAACCGAAGCCGTTCTTGACATTTGCGTGAGACAAAACTGCCCCCTCAAAACGCCGTGATTTGAATCAGTGTGACAAGTGGATTTTGCGTGTCTTTGGGTTTCTTTTCACAGAAGCATGTCAGATAACTTTTACTAAGACAACAGGGAGGTGCTTAAAATTGTGCACAAAATGCTTGCTATGTCAATAAGCCAAATATGCAAAAAATACAGACTTTTTTTTTTTTTTTTTTCCGAGGGTGACTTTTGCAGAAATGCATGACAAGGCACGACTCATCTCCTCACGCGAGATGCCCCCGGTCTTTGTGGTTCCAATCAGGAGATCAGGCCGACTGACGTGAAGGACTGTTAATTAATAACATGTCACGGCCTAGCAGGCATGCATGTATCTTGACGCCACGCCGCCTCGGCCCTCTCTAACGTGAAGTCGCTGGTAGCCCGTGACTGGGCATAAATTGCGTCTCAGGAGGAGTGCGCAAGGCCCAGGGGTGCACTTGATACGGTCATCAACATAATGAGGTAATTTGAAACAGATTGCCGCTTAGACAGATAATAGGCGCACCATCAATGTGCCGGCCTGACCTTTACTAACAAAGCATAAAACTGTCGAGATGTCTCAAGGCAGTTCTGCATCAAGTCTTCCCATCAAGAGCTGATTTTCTTTTTTCTTATGTGTTTATGCACTGTAGAAATTGTTTGTTTTACAAGCGATAATTGATGATGATTTTTTTGTTTTGTTTTGCTGTGTTTTCCATTTTTTTACCACCGCGCCATGTTTTCATCTGCCGCAATTGAAGGCACACTCTTTGATTGCAATGTTCTTTTCCGCACCAAATTCCAAATTAATAAAGGCAAGTAATTAGAAAATGGAACGCGCACAATTTGCTGATACTTTCCTTTATGTACGTCAGTGAAGCGTTCAGGGCAGAATGCAAAATGCAGCGTTTGTTATGCATGCAGAAAACGTACGCACACATCGAACAATTAAACATTGAACATATTAATAATGTACATACCCAAGGGAGGAAATTATAAATAAATAAAAACAAATCTAACCATTTGCATATTTATCACTACTTATCATACAGACTTAGTTATCATGTATAAATCCATTTACTTCGGCAGGCATTCGAGGAAGTCTAGATTGTTTTTATTTGTATTTATTTTTCCTTGATTTGTTGGAAGTGTGATTTTTTTTTTTTTTGCAGTTAAATGTTGCAATTTTTTTTTCTTTTATGTGACGCATTTTGAATCCACTGTGTAAAGTGTTACATAAATAAAAGAAAAATGACTTGCTTGCTCACAGTACATGTTTAAATTGGCCAATCTGTGTCTTGGAACATTATCAGAGACACTACAAACATGAAAAACAATCAAATCTGATTTATAAGGCTCTAATGGAGTCACGGAATGCAGAATAAATGATTATTACTGCTGTTATCAATGTAGTGTGCCACGAGGTGCCATATTTGCATCCCATCTCCGGTGATCGTGAACCAGGAAGGTCAAATAAATCCCTCCGGGATGCCGATTTTTTTGGGGGACTTGGAGCCCTCCCAGAAAATAGGGAAATTTAATTAATTTATCCGCCCACTCATCAATTTTTTTGTCCCCCTTACCCTGTCTACGCTATTAGAATCCAAACTAGCTGATGAGGGCCCCCTGTGCACGGAGTGAGAATTAATGCATGAGAATTCAATTTCCCCATTGCGGGACAAATAAAGGATATCTTAATCCTACTCGAGTTGGTTCCCAGTATGTTTATCTGAAGAATCAAGAGTTATGACATAATTGTTACATACTGTAGGTTTTGTCTGTCACATGCAAGTTGGTGACCGTGTGCCTCAGCCCGTTTAGCTCTACTGTGAGGCCAATTGTGACTTTGATGAGGATTGCAACAAGAGCGGCTCCCACTCATGGGAGTGTTATCCACACAGGCAGCAGTTTAGACACGAAACACATGAAGACACATCACCAAACACAAATACCCCCAGCAGCACCGTGCCAACAAATTGACATCGCATTTAAGTGTTATCACTGGTTATCAGTGGCTAATCTTCCAAGTCTTTGTCCAATAAAACTCATTGCAGCTTTGCTTACCTTTTGGCATAAACGTGACACCTGTGGAGGATTTAAGCGATTTAAGCCTGATGGTGTTTTCCACGGTGTAGTCTGGCAGCTTGAATGTGTCGGTAGAATGTGGAAATGAATCTTTGCCCAACCAAGCTTATCATGTCATAAGTGAAGAAATCCTATGTGGACGTGGTTGTTACATAAATTAGCTCGCTAACAGCTAATATCAAAAACGATTAAAAAAAAAAAAAAAGCATACTTGTCATTTGCCTATTGAATTAAACAGCCAAAACACAGTCACGTGGTGATTTTCTAAGAGGCAGTGAGTTCCATTTCAGCAGAACTGTTGTTTTCCCTTTTGACATCAAGGGTACCATGCTGTCAAAAAAAAAGAAAGAAAAAGCAAAGCACACTTCTTTAGTTTTTGAAGATTTCAGGGGTCCGCAACCTTTTTCTGACATGCCCAAGTATTTTCTCCACCCCCCAAAAAGGTCTTGGTTGTCGCTATGAATTCTCGGGCATTGGACAGAATTTGTGATGCACTGTGATAAGAGGAAAAATAAAAGCGGCACGATACTTTTCTTCCTTTGATATTTTGGAACACTGGCAACACTTTTCAGCCTTCGTGTGTCATTTCTGTTGTTTTCCTGTTTGTTGATAGAAATGAAGACTGGACCTCTGCTCCTCAAACGAACATTGCAAATGAGATGAATAATCAAGAAAGAACTTGAGCACACTTTAAAAATTGGTGAGCATATGACAAAAGAAGAAAATCAGTGCGTGCCATCATCAGCTTTAAACCGTCTTGGGAAATAATTTGCAGCATTCCAAAAAAAACAAAAAAAAAAGAACAGGGGGAAAAAATGTAATAACGTGCAGCATAATGGAGAACGATTCACGCATGATTGTGATGCTTGTTATCAACTTCCTAGTCATTATTCCTCATAAAACTCACCGTTGCTGGCAACAGACATTACAGAAAGGATTTTGTTGATTCATTATTCATTATTTCTCCCCGATGCAAATGCGGACTATTTTGTCAGGCCGTCTTCGCGTAATTTACATTCTTTAGTTGATTTCACAAGATGTACGAGATTCACTTTGCCGTCACTGCTTTATGACCAAAAATGTTTTCAAAGATCTTCATTTACGTTTTATTCACTTCTACTTTTGAGTTGACGATGCAGTGGTCATTCTGCCCCCCCCCCCTCCCTTTTTTTTTTGTCTTGAAGATAATCAGTATTAAATGAAACGGTTATGTTATGTTTTTGTTTACATCGCATTTGGTTTTGTTCCCTCATGTGCCCTTTTTGTCCTCACCTGTTCTCGTCATCCGGGTCACTTGTGCTTAACCAATCAGGTCCCTCAACCCTTTGTGTCTTGTCCAGGTGTTTCTCGTTGTCTCGTCACTTTGCTTGTATTTAGTTTCCCTGAGTTTTGCCAGTCTTGGTTGGATCATTGTGTGGTTGTCTGTGTGCCCTTGTCATGTGTTTGTTTTCTGTCCTAGGTTTTTTGCTACTTTGGTTTCTTGTGATTTTCAGGACTTTGTTTGAGTACTTAAGCTAGTTTTTTTGTCAGTGTACTCCTGTTTGTATTTTTGTCAAATACATTTTGCTCAGTCCACCTCACTCCTCCTTGCCTCTCTGCTTTTTGGGGTCCTCTGCCTATCACCACGCAAAACGTGACGGGTTAAACAGTACAGTCCATAAATCTTGGCAGTGTATCAACACTTCTCTCATTTGCTTGGCTGCCAGCATACAATCATCTCGCATATTGTCACATAATACTGACTTTCTGGAACAATATTTTGAAGATTCCATCTGATTTGCTGATCGCTTTTCCACATCCACGCAAATTCCACTCGAAATCACCACCAATTCGTTCACAGCCCTAGAATATATATTGTAAATCATCGGGAACATAAAGTACAAACAACCATTTACACTCCCACCTGTTGACAGTTTTCTTCATTGAACTAGCATGTATGTTTTTGGAATGTGGGAGAACATGCAAACTCGACACAAAAAGGCCCGAGATCAGATTCAAACTAATGTGCTTCTGACTGTGATGATGACTTCATGCTCCCTGTGCCATTTCTATATTGGAGTTTGCAACTTGAAGCTGCTAGCAAGATTTGAATATAGCCTCACTTGATTTAAGCTACCCCCGTCTGACCAAAAAAAATGCCTCCACCCGACTATCGCGCCTGCGAAGCCCAACAGATATGTTGGTAGCATGACTTGATGGAGTATTGCCAAAAAACAAAATGGGTGTTGCCATTTTTCGGAATGTACAATCGATTAAAACGAGAGCTCAACCTTTTAATATGGAATGTAATCCTGCATTTGTAATGGTGAAAGCAACTTTAAAGTAAAAAAAAAAAAGTAGTTAAGTCTTTAAAATGACAATAACATACATTTTGGGAAAACTTGCCTCGCGCTGTTCTCAGATGAATGTTTTCTCCACCTCTGTAGTTTTTTTTTTTGTTTTTTTTTTGTTTTTTGTCCACAGCGTCGTAGATCACATCATGTGGAGAACTTGTGCAGATTAAAAACATCCATTTGAAACATCACACACTGTGCTGTGATGAACAGACCGGAGTGGAGTGGAAAATGCACATTAAGGCATATGGGAATATAAAACGGGGACAAAGAAAGCACCTGCTGGCGTGTACTTGCCCACACAAACACACTCGCACACACATCCACTGACTCAACTCCACCGCATCCTCTCTAATCTCTGATAAGGTTCAGGCAGCATGCTCTATGAGTTGCCTTGTATAATGTTCCTCCATCTGTTGCCCGCAGAGACCTCGGTTGGCCTTTGACTTGTTTACACAGATTAAAGATGTAATGTGAAATTGTGTGCTGGATCAGAAGGGGTACAGTGTATTAGGATGAGTGTGAGGTCTCCGATGGCGTATTATCTCTGCTACAATACCGTAGGGAAAAGGAAAGTGGTGTGGTGAAGGTGCAGCCGCGACACACGCGTTTCCACTTGTTCTCTACCTGTCTAAAGTCAGTTTAACCGAGAGGAGTGAGGGTGGGTCATTTTGGCAGATCGGGATCGGATGTGTGTAGGCTGTTCAATCCAGAGGGGTTTTTGTTTGTTTGTTTGTTTGTTTGTTTGTTTGTTTGTTTGTTTTTCTGGGTGGCGGGTACAAGCGGAGAGTGGACAAGGTGCATTTTGGCCGAGGGAGAATTCGGTGTGACACTTCAAGAGACGGGTGTAGCTTGAGGACAAGCCAAGAAGGTCGCTGTCAGACAGGCAAGTGTCACCTGATCTATTGGAGGTTAACAGACTCAGAATAGTGTCGTCATCACTGCAGCCCTACATGACCGCAAATCTATCAAACTAGGTCCTTCTTGTATGTCAGCATTCTTATATTATGATTTGATGTTGCCATTTATTCCTTTGCGCATCTGCTGTACCTCAAGAGTGAAAGATTGATGTTGTCCCATCTTTGAAGTTCACAAGTTTATTCACAGAAAATTGCCTGCTGATGACCAATCCATCATTTAAAAATTTTTTTTGGGGGGGGGGCACTTGTCCTCATTAGGGTCACAGGTGAGCGGGAGCCAATCCTAGCAATCTTTGGTCAAGATGTCGCCAGTCATTTGTCGGGCACGTATTGGAAGACAAACATTTTTTTTTCCCTGTTATTGTCATCAGATTATTTATTAAATCAGCTTTTCCAAATACAGACAAAAAAATTTTGCTGGCAAACCTCCCTTTAAATTGCAGATTCACCTATAATGTTGAAAAAGATCACTTGAACAATTGTATGGCTGTGTGAGATTTTATAAGACCCTTGACAGCCCTCGATTGTGAATGAAGTTGGCTCGTTTATTATGTCGGCAGCCATGAAAGCTTTTGCTGGCGTCTATTTCCTAGAAATGAGAAGAAAAATGGACCACCGTGTTTAAATGCATGAAATAGTTTAAATTTAGCACAATGACCTTTTCATGGCCACGTTTTTAAAGGCTGCGCTGCAGAATGGCTCTAATTAACATTAGCCTCTAGCAGCTGACTGCTGTCCTCTGGGGAACAGAAACAATAATGGCTGTGCCGTAGTCCTGTAAAACACAGCAAAAGGCCATCAGTTCATCTGCTCGACGCCCCGACTTCCTACCACCTCCCATCTCCCAACACCTACTCATGTCTCTATTCACACACCAGCAAAGAAAAAAAATGCTCAAAGAACCCACGAATACTCTCTGTGTTTGCATTCAATCATGTCATTCTTAGAGCGGCGAACCTTAGTCAACAATATCTTGTTTACACCCACTCACAGAACTGACGCGTGATTATAATCATTCATGTCATTAGTTAACAATTCCCAATTTTGTTCTCACTCAGCTCTCTGAAGGGGAATTGGATATTTGTCTTTTCTCCACACGTCAACAATGTGGAGAGATGTATTGTCACATCAGGATCCGTTTCTGTCCCCAAGTCCCAGGGTGTCATCGCTCCAGTAAAGCAGCAATTCTATTACATTTGCTCCCAGATCAGTGCATTCTGGCATCTGCAACTTTACGGTTGCCACTTCCTCTGCACGTCTGTTTTCTCGTGTGCCAAGAATGTCAAATGATGCCACCCTACAGCACGCAAAATTGTTTTCGTGATTGAAGGCTGAAAATCCGTGAGCACCACATTTTTTGTTTTCTTTTATGTAAACTGGGTTACGAACATATTGATGGTCATACAAAATGTAAGCATTTTTAACTCCCTTGCGATCAATGTCAGCAAACATAAGATTCCCCCCGCCCCCTTTCTCAATCTGCTTGGGGAAATGTCAGGGTCAGCAATCATAAATGTTAAACCTGCTCAATATTTATGATCGCATGTGTTAAGCACCGTGTTTGAGCGAGTCATGGTTTTGATGATGGTGCCTTGAAACTGAACATTTAGGAAATGACCTGAAGCTCGAGACGTTGCTGGACACAACTTTTGAGTTTTTCTAGAGCATGTCCAACAAATATTTCAACACAATACAATGACATTGAGAATACCAGTTTAGCTAACGGTTGGGCTAGCTTCTTTAATTTCTTCTTCTACTACCTCTATGTGTATTCTAAGTCTGTCACGGCTTAGCCTTGGTGCAACAACCGACATCTAGAGGCAAAGACTTTCAAGCTGTCTGCAGAGATTTTGTAGTGTGTGGTGTATTTTGTCGATCATCTTGAATGTACCGCACGCTCTAAGAGCAGTTAGCACACACATGTCGCATGTTTAAGAAACGTATTTTTAGCTCTGAATTTTCAGCTTAATGTAACCTGGCAAGATTTAGGTCCTGATATCTCTTAAGTCGGGTTGGTGTCATACATGGCTGGTAAACCTATTTGAAGGCAGCTTCAGTTTTGTATTTGAACATGATTATTGAGTGTTAACCTTGATTTTAGGGGAAAAGTATGGACCTACTGTTTAAACATTTGGCTGAGGCGGTGTGAGCTGGCAGTTTTCCATCATCCTTAAATGCGTCTGATCTGTTTCAGGGGGAAAAAAAAGGGAGGCGGGGGCTAACCTAAGATTAGAGACATACAAATAAAGTGTGTGATTCGATGATTGCTTTGCATATTTCATTCAAGGTCAAACACTTCAGAGCCTCGCTGATATCAAGGTATTAAGTGCCCCCTGACTGAGAGAGAACCCACTGAAGATGATTCCCCCCGTGCTTGATGCGATGTGTGTAGTGCAGCAAAGTACTCCCTGGGCACCTGCTATTTTTCACCAGGAAAAAAAAAAAAAATCAATCAGATGTACAAGAGGGGCTCATTTTCATCATCACTTCATTGACTTTCTCCCGAGCTAAATTTGCTTTACAACTATCAAGTGATACAGCTGCAGGCTAAGAAGATCATAGTGCATTTTAAAGAGCTTTTGCACGCACACTCTAGTTTTCCCTTTAGCCTTATTACCTGACATTTAACTGGGAGTGCTCGCATGTTGCTGACAAAAGGGTTCTGTCTTTTGCTCTTGCTGGATGCGGGCGCACAAAGCACTTTGCTGCATCTCCGGAGCTTCGAGGCATCATCAAACAAGTGGTCAGACGGACGCATCAGGTTAGAGAGAAGCAATATGTTGGCCTGTTAAAGTAATGTCATTTTAACACTGTATTAATATCAGTTTAAAACAATGTATGCACATATGGTATGCGCATAGTTGCACTTGAGTACAGTCTGGGTGCAGAAATCTTTTTGAAAATGATAGCTTATACTTGGGTACATGTTAATTTAAATGACTTCCAATTTGATGCGTAGTGCTGTAATGAGTTTGCTCAAATTGTCTTTAATTATAGGGAGGATATGCGGTTTGAAAAATGGATGGGAGGATCTGTTATTATTAATAATGTGAATCCATGTGAAGACGTTTTCCTCATTCCTCACTATGATTACCAACATCGATTTGACGAGGTAGGAAACAGGCAAATATCACTATGCAAGTCTTTTTCTGTAAATCACTGCAAGTGTTTACATTTTTTTTCATGATCACCAATATAATTCCTCGGAAATCACAAGATCCTATCACTGGTGAGCTATTTTTAGAACAGACCTGCGGGCACCATGTTGCTGCCTTTGGGCGAAAGGTGGATTACACCGTGGATTGGTGCCCAGTCACTCATGTCGAGACAAGCAACCACTCACATTCACACTCAGCTGGAACTTGACCCACAGCCGCATAAGTGAACCACGACACAATCAGTGACTTCCTTTTTAATTGTATTTTCTTTATGCACTAATTGAAATCCCTCAATGGGTAATTAAAT
>CAAKHF010021093.1:0-25299 GCA_901007745.1 Hippocampus kuda
ACAAGACAGTCGTGCAATCTTCACCACTTTTCTGCATACACTTTGTTGTCTGAAGCAGTTATAGATGAAAGAGGAGAGGATTAAAGTGTCCTTTCACCAGTGGGTTAGAGACGTCATGCTGAAAATGTGCACACGTCTGCTACAAGCTAAGTTTTGAAAGCAAACACGAAGCTGTAGCGTCCATTGACGAAAAGAGATTAGTTCACTTCTCCTGTCCCACGTAATCCGCTTCAAACTCCAAGCCGCGACTCCCAGTTCCAAATCCGCATGGGCGCTCCGCGCTAACGCTCCTTTCTTCTCATCGTCGGCTCCTCAAGCCTTACATCCATCCAGCCGCAGACTGTTCAACAGCACCGATCTCTCCACTGAACAAAGCGGGGCTGTGAAAAATGCTGCCCATTACAGGCACAAGACACAAGCACCCCGGGACTGTCCAGCAACGACAGTCGAATGGCGCCGACATTCCTCCCAGTCAAAAACAGTGCTGGTATACCCATGCTGCCGAGAAGGCGCAACCACTAAGCACAGAGTCTCCTCCTTCATGAATGTCGTGGCCAAAAAATGCTGAAAAAAGTCCACATCAGGTCCACATGATGTAACAACAAACACAGTCTGGAAAGGCTTTCTGCAAGAAGTTAGAGCAGTGGTGGGCAGGATTTTGTGATCATTCAATCAGACAGATGGGCAAGGTGATTTGTAGAAAAGGGGGCCAGGCGGAAGATAAAATAAGTTAGTAAATAGTATATTTCAATAATAAAATAAAATTATGGAAACACTGTAAACACAGGAAGTTGGAGTCAGAGTAGAGGATGCAGAGAACAGGGAAAGAAATTAATGACTCGCTGTGGCAAACCTTGAAAAGGGACAAGCCGAAAGGAGAAGAAGAAGACTGTATAATCATTTAAGCAATTAATTGATCAAATAAAGGTACATTTGTATTTAATCTGTTATTGTTTTTATTATTAGCGGTATAGCAAAGCAACAAATTAATAGAGCTTGAATTTTTTTTTTTAATGAACTTAAAATGTCCGGGGAATAAAAGCCATTTCTTCTGGTTTGTGTGAGGATGGCAGTCTGCTATCCTGATATTAGTTTATTAAGATGTGAGCCCCAATCATTTGTTCCACATGGTGTATATTAGAAGGCTTGCGTGGTTCATTATAAAACTTAAAGCTCTCTCTCTGTCCGAGGTATAGTCTGAGGACCCTCACCTCCCCCGGTTACCTGAAATTTACCTGGAAGCCGGCACCTCCTTGCTCTTGGCCAAGCGGCCTGTTGATTGTATGACACTATGTGACGAAGTCATCTCCACGACGGCTGAGCTGCTGCCAGAGCATGTGGTGCTAGAAGAGCCAGCGGAGGGTGTTGAGGCACCAGCTGTGTGCACTGAAGGTGAACAGGATCAGGTGGCAATGCTGTTTTGGACAGGTGCAGCGTACCTCGTCCAAGGTCACTGCTACTGTCACATGCAGGACTGGAAGCAAGCTGTAACTCACTACACAAGGTCGGTAAAGCAGGACTTACTTCATCTCTACATCTGACCAACGAGAGATTCTGTTCTGCTTTATAGGTGTATAAACCTGCTAGTGAAAGTGCGCTTTAAAGAGAAAGGCAAGTACCTTTGCTAGCCAGACATTCAAACAAAAATTGTCTGTGGAGAGAAAAACTTACACGTTGACTTATAGGGGGCCAACCTCAAGTCCCTACTGCAGACATGGTTGATGAGAAGAGAACAGATCTTCAGATCTTACAGAGGATGAAGGGGCTCTCGTTTGCTGGGAGGGGCGTTAGCTTCGCGCACACTGACCAGCTTGGACATGCACTGAGAGATCTCCAGCTAAGCCTGCAGGCTTTTGAAGGTGTGTAGATCTCAAATAGAGCGATAACTTAATTACTTTTATTTGGCGCTATCTATACTTAGTCGTATACCGCTTTTTCTGAATCATACCTGTGTTCAGTTCATATTACAATGTACCAGATCGGTACCGGTCCCTGAGACATTTGGTGTTGCTTTTTTTGTTTTGCTTTGTTTTCTTATGGTTATTTAGTTTTTGGTTTTCCAACTTTGAGAAAAAATTATATAGATTGTTGCATTGTAGCGATTCATATTCTCTACACATCCAAACAATCAAGTGGAATAAGAAACCATACTTTGTGTATGGTTTCTTATTACACTTGAAGCTGTAGCTATAGGAACAAATCTTGATTGACTGCATCATTGTGAAGTCTTTCTAGTATTGTGGTTACCTTATCAGGTGTATAAAATATTCTATTAGAAACACTTTAGTGGGAAGCGATTCAATTCTACACTGCAAATGACATCCATGACAAACACTGTTCAATGATTACCGGTAACTGACAAGGTGACTTAAAAAGGAGCATTGTTGTCTTTTTTTTATGATCAGATTTCGATAAGCCAACTGCCACCAGAACCTTTCGCAGTAATTCTAGGTACATCTCTCCCTGTCTAGAGTGTGTGGGTGCAGGACTATGGTGTGGAGAGGTGTTGTGGAGGCTCAACAGGAAACAAGAGGCTGCTGCAATTTGGGAAAAGACATGGAGTATCAGCAAACATTCAGTAGAGTAAGACGCCCAGTAGTACGCTTAAACCTTTTTATACTTTTACACTATACATCTGGATAGAGCTACGGTACTGAGTCGTTTAGAAGTACCCAACATGATTCAACGAAATGAATACCGGTAGTTTTGACCAATATTTTTAAACATTTACACATCATAAAAAATAAATCTTTATTCTTTTGTGCGCTGCAGGAAAATTCCTGTGTACTTGCGGGAACCCCAGTCCGGACCCATGTTGGACTCTGCAGAGCTTCGCCTCAGAGTACGAGAACTTGATCCCAAATAGCCCACCTTGAGCGATGAAGATTTTCCTTGCAAGTTTTGTCAAATGTTGACAGAAAAAACCATAGGTTTGTGTAAATATATGCTAGGCTCACAAGATACATTAATGGTGTTTATTTTTTGTGTTTATTTGTATAGCTGCAAATGAATGTCCAATTAATAAATGTGTTTATTTGTATCACTGTGTATGAATGTCTAAAGGAAAACACCACATTATCATTTTTTATTTTTAGATAGGCATGAGCACCAAACAAGGTAAGCACCTGTTTCATGTGCCCATTAGAAATATAATACTCAAAGAAAACTCGTATACAACCAGCATGCGGAACACTGCACTCCGTAAAATTGATCACCACCTTCCAGCCCATGCTCTTTACAGTAAGGGTGACTTGGACATCAGAAATGAAAAAGCAAAAACGCATTTTGCTCTTCGTGTATGATCTGAAACGTTAACTCACTGCATCAAATGAGGGCGAAAATAATGTTCTAAGTGCTGTCAGGAATAACATAATCTAAATGGACATTTTGGTGATTTCATGTTGCAAGCATGAATGCATGCACTATTTTTGTTTACGACATTGCCGACCGTCGTGAGGATAAGCGTCTCAGATAAAGGATGGATGTTGCTGTGTTGTTCTTCAATTGATTTAACTATGGTGTTCTTTTGGTAAACTGTTAGCAAACAAATGTTGCCTGGATTATTTGGGTGCTCAGAGCACACGTTTAAATTAGAACTCAACCATTATTATACTTTATTTGGTTTTGTAACAATTCGCCAGGAAATCAGAGTCCCTCTGACGTACCGACACATACACGTCGACCACGAGATTCACATCGATCAAAGAACTCGCGTTACGTTGACGTCTGAGACATGACAGAGCTCCGCAAGTGACACGCTTATCGTAGTTGTGTTTCACGGTTTGGTCGGAAACTAAACACGCAAGTTACGCGTTTCGGTTATTAATGTTTTTATTAATTTGCGGATTTATTTAAGATTTATCGCATAACTGCGAAAAATAAGGGTGGGAGTATGTTTTAAGATTTATTAATTCTTTAACGCGGTATTCGCTCATTGGTATACCATATGTTTACCACAGTCTTAACTGACCAATTATATCAAAGTAGGCGGACCATAAGTACAGTTGATACTTTTGCTATTGGTCAACGGAAATGCTACTCAACGCGACATCACAGACCTCTGCTTTTCTATTGGTTAACTAATTTGGTGAAAGGCATCAACCAATTAGAATCAATGGAGCATCAAGCGATCTGTACACCAGAATAGAAAAGCACGGAAACCTCTGGACATTCGTGTGATATTTCGCGACGTAGGAAAACGAAAGCCGGTGAAGCAGCGCAAAAATTAGATAGATTTCCAATATTTATTGTTGTAACCCAGGTGGACAACCATGGCATCGGGAGGGGAGTAAGTAGACACATTAATCTATGTTTTTAAACATTATGTATCGAACAGTAATACAAACGTGTCCTCAGCATTTACAAGTTTATAAAAGTTAGCCCGACTGCTAACACAATTAGCTACAAAGCTAACGGGGTCAGTTACTTGTCCACTGGCTGCATTGGCGACAACATTTCAAAATCTACCGACAGTGAGGTGTTATCCCGATCATATATTACACATTGTCAGTAAAATTGGTGCGATTCCCACCGCTGTCGTTTAGTAGCTACACGTTTTCGGCAAACGGTGTTGTGACAACGGCTTGACAAAGCACAGTCATTGGTGTCGGGTTGTTGCGTGTCTTAGCTTAGCAACCCCTTCAAGGCCAAAGCCATCCACCATTACACAGAGGTGGCCTTTAACAAATCTACCGGTTCAGAGCCCGTCTAACATAAAAATGAGGAGTAGTGGTTGTTAATGTTACGCCAAATAATGCATTGAGTCAATAGTAAACTGGTAGCCACCAGCGTCACATCCACTCTCAGTTGTGCCGCAAAGCTAACTGGTTAGCATGATTAGCATTTATTACCAGCGACCAAGTTAACACTGAAGGTGTAATATTGTTTCACTGGGCGAATGTACGACACACCTTGAAATCAAGCGTGGGAAACGACACAATTGGCTAGGTAGAAACGTACATACATATTTTTTTTGTTTAGATCGAGAAAGCTATCCAACGTTTTTCTTCCCGATTCTTTTGCTGTGTCATCTGGGCTCGCTTGCTCGCCCGTCACTTAGCGTGGAGGCTAACATTGGCGAGCTAACGACCTGGAAACGCATTTTAAAAGCAAAGCACGGACACCCAAAAACAGAATCTTTTGGGAATATGGCTGTTTCAAGTTGTTCTTCTTGACCGCACATCAGTTATGCCAGTCATCTCAAACTTAGGCTAACGGCAGAAAACAGTTTGTTGACACATTCAGTAAATTTGTGTTGACACATTCAGTAAATTTGTATCCTATATTTAATAGGTTAGTCAGGAAAAAACTGGGATTTATGAATACAGTATTGAGCCCTCACTTTCTCGAAAGTTTAAGATACAATATTTCTTGAATGCACATTGTATAGTCCACGTATTTGGATTTGGGTATGCAATGATGTTACTCAAGTGACTAAGCAGAAAACATTGTTTAAACACTCTAGAACCTAAATCCTATTTAATGTGTTTATACAACCCATGTTTTTTTTCCTCTTCTAGATCAAAAAATGATGACCTAGCTACTGCAATTCTGAAACTGAAGAGCAGGCCCAACAGATTGATTGTGGATGAGTCTATTAATGAAGACAACAGTGTTGTGTCTCTCTCTCAGGTACGCAGATTGTATAGATGAGTGCTGTTTGAATTTCATGAACATTGTCAGTTGAGTCAAATCTATCTAAAATTGCCTCCAGACCAAGATGGATGAACTGCAGCTCTTCCGTGGTGACACAGTAATGATGAAGGGCAAAAAGAGACGTGAGACTGTGTGCATTGTATTGTCTGATGATACATGCTCTGATGAAAAAGTTCGAATGAACAGGGTGGTCCGCAACAACCTGAGGGTCCGACTGGGTGATGTCATCAGGTGGGGGAATGGTGCACATCTGTCTTGGCTTCTTCTTAATCTTGGATAAAAAGAGTCCAATGTTTTCCCTCAGCATTCAGCCATGTCCTGATGTAAAGTATGGAAAGAGGATCCATGTTCTTCCAATAGATGACACAGTAGAGGGAATCACTGGCAACCTGTTTGAGGTTTATCTCAAGCCATATTTTCTTGAGGCTTACAGGCCCATTCGCAAAGGTTCGTTCTAGCCAGATCTGATTACTAATTGATAATTATTTTCTGTGAGTTGTAACTTTCAATAAACATTACCTGATTTATTTGGAAGGTGATATTTTCCTCGTCCGAGGAGGGATGCGCGCCGTGGAATTCAAAGTGGTCGAAACTGATCCTCTGCCCTACTGCATCGTTGCTCCTGACACGGTCATTCATTGTGAAGGCGAGCCAATCAGGAGAGAGGTGGGCACGAAAGCATCACGCTGTCCTTGATTCTATTCACAATTTTGACTAAAATTGCAGGATGAAGAGGAGGCTTTGAATGAGGTTGGCTATGATGACATTGGTGGAGTGAGGAAGCAGCTGGCTCAGATCAAAGAAATGGTGGAACTTCCACTTCGGCACCCTGTACTGTTTAAGGCCATTGGTGTCAAGGTATGCATTTACTTGGATGTCCTTGTGTTATTGCTGTTACATTTTAATCTTTTTGTAATCTTAGGCTTGATAGTAGCTATGGGAATTTGATATATGATTTTGCACTGCAGGAGGAAAAAAAATGTCCACACTAGGTCTTGTTTCTTGAGAAGTCAATTGCAAATGTGTAGAGACCGTCTTGTACATTTGCCATACTACAAAATATAATTTACAAAAATACACCTTGTGTTGCCATAGTAATAGTTAGTAGATTATTAAATGTTTTATTCAGCAAAGACAAAAAGTTCATTCACTGCCAAGTGTTGCGTAAAACACCACACAAGTTACAGTTATGAGATTGTTTTCAAATTCACTTTCAGAGCATTGTGCCCACAAATGTGGGCAGGTTGACAATGCGCACCGGTAAAAATGTCATCCATTCACATGAGCGAAAACACATCTTTTAGTGGTGCAACAGATCCTCTTTAATTTATGATTGGTACAGATCATGTGCCATGGTTCGGTCCGCACATGGACTGCGCATTGGTTGGTGGGGAAAATAAATAACATTAACATAAAAAAGGTTAAATGTTTGGGTTCAGTTTTTCAAAAGTGTTTGAAAATGTTAAAAGTATTTTTCGATTTTATCAAAACTTTTCTTATTATTCTAACAGTATTTTTAATAAAATGAATTTGAAGTGTTTTAGCTGTCAGCCGACTCTAGAGGAGTTTCTCTGTACTAGTATTGAGATATTTTATGCCACGTAAAATTAAGTCAAACTTTTGGTATGGTGACAGTATGAGTTACTACCAATCCATTTTTAAAAACAGGCATACTCGCGTGTGCCGAGTTAGTAGGCAAATGCACTAATGTGGTTCTGCCGTACCTTTGTCCCACAGCCCAAAATCTCATCTCATAAAGGGGCTATGAGATCTATGAAAACTGGCACAGGTACTGCCAGAAGTAGTGATGGAGAGACCCATTACTCACATTTCAGTCACAACAGGTCATGTAAAATTAAAAGCTCAGGTGTGCGTTGCTGTCTTTTCTTCTTTTCCAAGTGATTAAGACATAAAAATCATTTTATATTGTTTCCTTAACTTTGAACATTCAATTCTTCAGCAGTATCCGCTTTTAACACAAAAAAGGAATATGATGTATAAGTAATACAAATAAAAGCAAAATATGAATCAAATTAAAAAATACAATATTAACCACAACAAATTGACACGCCTTAAAATGAATTCCCATTAAATGGACATTAAAGTTGAAATGTTTAATGTAAATCAATGTTGAGGGGCCAGACTTGATTGATTCTGAGTATAGGCAGGCTGTGAAGCTTTGGTTTTTCCCAAGGGGAAGAGGTCTAGGAGGCCTTACTGTAACAGCTGGCCCCGCTGCTTTTAACAAAATAATAAAGTCCCCCCGACCCCCCAAATGTCTTCTTTTAAAGTTATAATTATAGTGAAATAATTGACCTATTTTGCCAGCCGCTTCTTGTTGTGTATGGTTTGTTCAAGTAAAACGTATATAAAATATATCTTGAGTCACTTGCCCTGCAATTGGGTGGCAACCAGTTCAGGGTATCCCCCGCCTACTGCCCGAAGACAGTTGGGATAGGCTCCAGCACCACCCCTTCTTTCCTCCGCCCGCCCCCCAGAAAAGAGGATTAGAAATGGATGAATGGCTTTTAAGTCATATTAAACATTATGCCAATTGAAATAACTGTATATCAGTAAACATGGTCATGCTGTACTTGCCCCAAAATGATTTGACCAAATCCTGCGCGGTGCGATCAACTGAAAAAGTTGGGTCACACCAGTGCCATCATTGCAAAAGTCACTGTAATGACCTGAGTTATTCACAACTTGTCATTACACATTGTTCTGATAGTGGTGTATCGTTACCGTACCATGACATACAATACAATGTGAGTATTATCCTACTTGATACTTGTCCTACGCACACATCCTGTTAATCTATTGCTTTCTCCAGCCCCCACGTGGAATCCTTCTCTATGGACCCCCTGGAACTGGAAAGACCTTGATTGCCAGGGCTGTGGCCAATGAAACTGGAGCCTTCGTCTTCCTGATCAATGGTATGGAGACAGTTAAGATTAAATCCTACTTGTATGCATACTATTTTCTATTTAGGAGGACTTCATTATCGAGCTTGGTGCATGACTGTATGGGAATGTATTGTCATTAGAACTGACTAGATGAGTTTCTTTTTTCACAACAGTTGTCATTTGTCTCATAAAAATAGTGTGATCTCTTTTTAGATCATGCGCGTCTCAGACTACTTTGAAATATTCCTGCCACCTTGAAGATGTTGTCATTTTATTTAAAAAAAAAACAACTGCATTCCTTTCATGAAAATGAAAATGTTTGTTTCTAAAGGCCCTGAGATTATGAGCAAGCTGGCCGGAGAGAGCGAGAGTAACCTGAGGAAGGCCTTTGAGGAAGCAGAGAAAAATGCTCCTGCCATCATCTTCATTGATGAGCTTGATGCTATTGCTCCTAAGAGAGAGAAGGTGAGCCAAAGAGAGAGAGGATTATTGGATTGGATTGGATAAACTTTATTGTCAAATGTACTGTATGTGTAACATACTGCACAAATGAAATTTCTTATAGTATCCAAATGGCCATTAATAAGTTGTATACTGTCTCTCACTTTCTGTTTAAAAAAAACCTTTGTGCGGTGTGTGTATATATCTTTAATTCCATTTAAATGCCTGCATGCGTTGTGCTGTGAAAATGTCTTTTTGTAGACCCATGGAGAGGTGGAGAGACGCATTGTCTCACAGCTGCTGACTCTGATGGATGGCCTCAAACAGAGAGCTCATGTCATCGTCATGGCCGCCACAAACAGACCGAACAGCATCGACCCGGCTCTGAGGAGATTTGGTAACGAACAAAACAAAGCAGCGGCGTTCATGTTCCCGCTGTTCATCAAGTTGACATTCAATTGAACTAATAAGAATTTGTAATTGTCCTCAGGTCGTTTTGATCGGGAAGTGGACATTGGCATTCCAGATGCCACTGGCAGGTTAGAGATTCTCCAGATTCACACCAAAAACATGAAGCTTGCTGATGATGTGGACTTGGAACAGGTTTGTACTTCAAGTAATGTACCTACATGATTCGTTTTATGATGAGATTGTTGTATGACCATGGTGAATGGAATAAACGCTAGCTTGATGATGTTGATTATGTTTATGCTCAGTGATTGCCAGTTGAATTGAGATGTGTGTTTGCTTTGGCAGGTAGCCAACGAGACCCACGGTCACGTGGGTGCAGATCTGGCTGCCCTGTGCTCGGAGGCGGCACTGCAAGCCATCAGAAAGAAGATGGATCTGATTGATCTGGAGGACGAGACCATTGATGCTGAAATCATGAATTCTCTCGCCGTCACCATGGATGACTTCAAGGTAAGGATCTTAGATGGTGGGCAATATTCTGAATTTGTTTTTTTTAATGACGTTCACTAACTTAAATCAAATATTCAGTGGGCTCTGAGCCAGAGTAACCCATCAGCTCTCAGAGAGACAGTTGTCGAGGTTCCTAACATTACTTGGGAGGATGTTGGTGGACTGGAAGATGTCAAGAGAGAGCTGCAAGAGTTGGTACAGGTATGGAAACACGATAAAACCGAAACATCCATCAGAGTGCAATTTGCAAGCTGGCATAAATCGCATGTCTTCCTCAAACCTCTTTAATTCAGTACCCAGTGGAGCACCCGGACAAGTTCCTCAAGTTTGGCATGACCCCATCCAAGGGCGTGCTTTTCTATGGGCCTCCCGGTTGCGGTAAAACACTCCTGGCCAAAGCCATCGCCAGCGAGTGCCAGGCAAATTTCATCTCTATCAAAGGACCCGAGTTGCTCACCATGTGGTTTGGAGAGTCTGAGGCAAACGTCAGAGAGCTTTTTGACAAGGTTGGTGACCCTGCTGTCGTTAGTTATCAAGATGATTTCACATCTTCAAAAATGTTCATGGTCCTTAAAAAAACAAAAAAAACCAATCTATTCATCCAGGCTCGTCAAGCGGCCCCTTGCGTTCTTTTCTTTGACGAGCTGGACTCCATAGCAAAGGCTCGCGGCGGCAACGTCGGAGATGGCGGCGGAGCGGCCGACCGCGTCATCAACCAGATCCTGACCGAGATGGATGGCATGTCCAGCAAGAAGAACGTCTTCATCATCGGCGCCACAAACAGACCCGACATCATTGACCCCGCCATCCTGAGACCTGGGCGTCTGGACCAACTCATCTACATCCCTCTGCCTGACGAGAAGAGCCGAATGAGCATCCTGAAGGCCAACCTCCGCAAGAGTCCCATCAGCGAGGTGAACTTTATCATTCCAGTGTAAACACATCAGTAGGTGGAAATTGTGGGTATAGAGACCATACATAAAAAGACCTTTAAAATAGTCTTACTACCGCCACATTTAAAACACAGTTAAACTTATTTAAACGCTATGGATGTTCCGATTAGGGTTTTATGCTGCCAATATCAATACCGATCATCCATGAGTGACATTTTGACGCTTGTTTTCCACTGGAAATGACAAATCACGGTGCCTAAAGGTTTGGGTAATGACCAAGAACAGCTCACCTGTTTTCTGAGTTGGGTCATGTGACATTTGCCAGATGGTCCTGAGATGGATAAAAAAAAGAAAAAAAATGTGGATTTTGCTTTGTAATTCAAATTCCACACACGCAATATTAACCTTAATGCCATGTTCACAATTGTGAGGGGTGCATAGAACATATTGTTTATAAATTTTTGACTTGACTTCCCTTTTTAAATATTTTACTGTACAGCGCAGTTTCTCTTTCAAATAGATTTCTGTTCCATTGGTGGCGACGTAGCCCAAACTTGTATGCAAGTTGGAATGTACTGTTTGTATATCACGAACCAGCTTTAACACAGTAGAAAAGTTAATCTGTATTAAAATCATTTCTGGGTCATAAATATCAATCTCATGGAAAAACTGTTAAATAGGACGTAAACTGAGTGCGGTGTAGCGGGGGAACACCACTGTAAAGTCTGTCATCCAAAACACTGCATCTTGGATAATGCCTTCCTTTCATCAGAGCTTTGTTTCCACTCGATGTCAATCCCAGGATGTCAGCCTGGACTACCTGGCGAAGATGACCAATGGATTCTCTGGAGCTGACCTCACAGAGATCTGCCAGCGGGCATGTAAACTGGCCATCAGGGAGAGCATCGAAAACGAGATCCGCAGAGAGAGGGAGAGGCAGACCAATCCTTTAGCCATGGTCAGACAACCTCGCCCCCGTCCCCTTCTCTCAGCCACCATCATGTCCAGTGTATTTCCAACACGTGTTTATGTCGTAGGAGGTGGAAGAAGATGACCCCGTGCCAGAGATCAGGAAGGACCATTTTGAGGAGGCCATGCGATTCGCCCGCCGCTCCGTCAGCGACAATGACATCCGCAAATATGAGATGTTTGCACAGACGCTGCAGCAGAGTCGTGGCTTCGGCAGCTTTAGGTACACTATAGCACATCACTCATTAACAGGTTTAGATTCCGTTGAGTTTTTCTTTTTTTGGGGGGGGGGCACCATTTTAGAAGAGTAATGCAGCGGTTTTAGAGATTATATCTAATTCACAGATTATGTCCTCCAAAAATACACCAGCATGTAATCCTCTTACAAAATGTGCACCCATGTTTCTCTAAACCAGACCTAGGCAAGGATAGGGACAGCAGGCCACATCCGGGTGGTCCCTCATGTTTTGGCAAGATTGCTATTGCCTGATGATTGGCAAGTCCCAACTCGGAATGGCTCATGAGTTTAGCAGTCGGTGCTCATAATATCAGATCACTTAAACGTTTTATTACCAATTGCAACGATGCACACGTAGATGTTTTTGCAAAGGTTGATGAGTAATATATTCTGGGGGACCAGCAATCTAATCCAGTCATGGTTAGATGACACAAATGGGTGACAAAGCACGAATTGAGGTGAAATTAAACTTGTGTCAACATGCAGTAGCTCCTTGACACCAAGTTGCATATAATGACAGTCTAAACGAAACGTCTATATTCACTTCAAATATTTTCTTGGCTCAAGATGATCCAAGCCCAAGTAATACTTTTTTTAAATGTTAATAATTTCACTACAAAGGTAAAATTACATGATGATTTTGGGTTAAAAAAGTTTGAAAAGGACTAAGGGGTTTATATTTTGCAATGTGACTATGTATGAGATTTTATTCTGAAGTCATATTAATGACTGTTTAGGATTTTGGTTCAATTACTGATTTACAGCTTTTTGTTTATACATGAAATTCATATTGAACACAACTGAGGTTAGCATGTTGGTGTGTCCTGTTTCTCACATGGGCCCTGGGCCTAAATGTTTCCGCCTTGTTTTCAGGTTCCCCAACAGTACCACGGGCGGCAGCGGTCCAAGCCACGGCACAGGAGGAACTGGCACAGGTTCCGTTTTCAATCAAGATAATGACGATGACCTTTATGGATAAAATGTACACACCACCCCATAGTGGTCAGCACAGGGATGACACCTGTACAAATTCTCACCAGATTCCACCTTTTTAGGATTTTGTGCTTCTTTTTTTTTTTTGTGTTACTACGTTTTTGTTTTTTGTATGAGTTCCCTTGGAGACAGCATGTTGTCACTTCGCTTGCCCTGGCTTTGTTGTGGGCGGGGAAGGGGATGTTTGCAAATGGAAAGTGAGTACCATAATGGAGCTTTTCCAGTGGGAAGGGGGGCAGGGGGATTGAGTGGCCTCATTTTCAGTATATTATGATACAGTTAGTGGCGGGATTCTATGCTAGACCTTGAGACATGGCGGGAAAAAAAATTGCAAAATTTACTTTGTTGTTTTTTAAAATAAAACAGTAGCATATAATGTTATTAAATTTGTCAAGGTTATGTTGTTGAAAATAAAATCTCAAGTGTTCAACATGTCTTGGGTTCACATGATTTTTAATGACACATTTCATGTCTATCCTCTGTTGGTGTGATCCAAACGAGAGGTGTGACACTGCTGCGGGCAATCCTGCTGCTGACTGCACAATGTCACTCTGCAATGGGGTTTGATCAGGGAAATTTGGAGAGTCTAATCCTGCACTCCCAATTGACATTTGTCCCACAATGCATCTGTGCCAGCCCCAACATTTTTTGGACAGGCTGGGAGTCTGCCAATTGTCAAAACTGTCTATTAGGAAGCTTTAAGTGGGCTGTGGTTGATCTTAATATTGTATCAATGCCACACACACACTCTGCAACTTTCAATCGTGTGAAAACCTTCAACATTTTTGTGCTGTCAAACTCCTTAAATGAGCTTGTTGAACAGCTGAAGCTGTACATTAAGCAAGAATGGGGAAAGAATTGTAACGGCAAAGCTTCAACAATTAGTGTCCTCCCATCCCAAACGTTTGTAAAAAGAAAAGGTGATGTACCACAGTGGTAAACAGGACCTTGTCCTAGCTGCTTTGAAACATGTTGCAGCCAAAACATTCTAAGTTCATGATTATTTGCTCAAAACAAGTTTTATCAGTTTGAATCAAATATCTTCTCTTTGTAATGCATTCATTTGAAAATAGGTTGATCATAATTTGCAAATCAGGGTTGTTTTTGTTCACACAACGTCCCAACTTCATTGGAAGTGCCTTTGTAAAAAATGCTCTGCTCTGAATTGAGTGGAGGGAAAAGATGATTTTGTGTTGACTCAGTAAGGGTCATTGAAGGGGAAATGAGGGTGTTCAGCATCTCGCCAAAGTCTCTTGTTGTCCCTCTGTGGAAAAGCAAATTGGTTGAGTCACTGAGAACATATCCACTGCCATGTTGCGTGAGTGCATGCATGGCACTCACCTCGACTGTTGGGACAATGAAGCGTTGGCTGCGATTTAAGGCGTCCACCAGCTTCATGTCCTCCTCTAACAGGGCAAAGTCAAAAAGCTGCAGGTTCTGCTGGATCCTGGAAGGGGTCACGCTTTTGGGGATGCACACGACGCCCCTCTGGATGTGCCACCTGCAGATAGTAATTGACAGCATTTTGACATGCGTACACATCCCGGCCGCCACATTAGGTGAACCCGTTTAATGTTCTTGCTAAAAAGAGGTATGCAAATGGTTGTCATATAACATGGTATGCACGTTAATATACCGTATGTCAGGGGCGTCAAACTCATTTTAGTCGAGGGCCATTTGGAGTTACGTCTTCCCTCGGAGGGCCATTATAACCGTGAAACCACAAAATTATTTGTCCACAACAAATTAACAGATTACTAGTTTTGAAATCAGTCAAGTCAATTATAACAGTTTGTTCAATTATTGTTCGAGTGAGTGTAAGCTGTGTAACAAAATTATTGCAAAATCTCAATGTTATTTATTACACATGACAATTTGACATTTCGGGACACATTTTAACAAGTTGACACACATGATTTGCTTTTGCGGGCCACATAAAATGACCTGGCGGGCCAGATCGGGCCCCTGGGCCTTGAGTTTGACACCTGTGCTGTATGTTTACACAGCTTTGCTGTTGGATCTCAGTAGATTTTTCGAATCGGTTGAAATTGAAACCCTCCAACCTGAGTATGATCTGGGCAGGTGTCTTGTGGTATCGTTGAGCTATTTCTCCCAGTCGGGGATCCTGCAGCAGACACGGTTCCTCGGCGGAGGCCCAGGGTCGATCCCCGCTGCCCAGAGGACTGTAGGCTGTCAGGCAAACTGCCACTGACCTGAGGCACATGTTTGAGCGCAGCCTCTGCTTTGAGTAGAAAACAAAGGGAGGGGGGGGGGGGAATCCAACGTTGATACTCACCGACAGTGAGCCAGCAAATCTGCTTGGGACAAATATGGATGGCATTCCACCTGCAGCAAGAGCGACATGAAAACTGTTTTTGAATTTGGATGCTTTCGATGTTCTGAGCATCTGACAGTTCCTTTGATGCTGACTGCCAGGAGCATAGAGCGATTCATTTTTAACAAAACAGGCGTGTAATGTTGTTCGTAAAATGACTACTTTTAACCACAGTTATATTGATAACTTTAAATCCTCAACCCATGTGCTGGGTACACTAAAAATGACTAATTGATTGATTGAACAAATATGCACAAAGATAGAAAAATTTAAATGGAAAGAAAGCAAAAAAATCAGCTATAGATATCAGCGCAGTTTACAGGTTCAAACCCAGCAATGGCTCAGTCCCTTTTCGCCCCAGCGCTGGGTTAGCAATTTCACCGACTTTGGGTTATTTTTAACCCAGCAGTCCTAAGAGCGTGTGGAGATAGTTGTGGTTTACCTGGTTTACCACAGGTTGGTGTCTGGCCATTCTGATGATGTCATCCATCTGCCTTGAATTGAAGTTGGACAGCCCAATGGCTTTGACTAGGCCTCTGTCCACGAGGTCCTCCATGGCGGCCCAAGTCTCCGTGTAGTGTGTGTCAGAGTAACACACACTTCCATCTTCATGCCGAGGCATCAGCTCCTTTCCCGGTCTGAACATATGAAGAACACGCAACATGACTCATACATACAGTGCGGTGGAGTGCGCTGCAACCACCCACTGAAAGGCCATTGGCCAGTGCATCAGATAAAGGTCCACGTAGGAGAGACCCAAGTGGGCCAGGGTGGTCCTGCACGCTTTCTCGACATCTGAGGGCTCATGTTTGGTGTTCCACAGTTTAGACGTTACAAACACTTGGTCACGACGCAAAGCCTGCAGGTAATACAACAAACAAACACTTGGGTTACATTTCCTGTTGCGTTAGTGGAGCTCACAATTGTTTAGCTCTCATCTAGTGCCAGCTCGCCAAAAACCCTCATGGGAATACGCAGCATAGAAAATGTTGACAGAGCAAAAAGACATCTGCTCGAGTTTGCACAGTTGCCCACCGCCCATCGTCCTATCTCTCCTCCCTGTAACTGCTCACCCCTCCCCTCTCTGCTCAGCTGAGAAGGAGAAAATCAAAGTGGCCGGCCTAGGCGGCTCGTTAAGTGATCTCCCTGCAAGCAGCCAATCATATTTCAGCCGATAATGTCCTCTCAAAAAGAAAACAAAAGCTTATTACTGGTGTTTTACTGGACAGTTTTAGTAGAAAGTGAAACCATGACATTTTAAAACCACGGTAAACCGTCAAACGACCAAATTACTAATTTTAACATATCTGATTCTTCACCCAACCTCTTCACCCACCCCCCAAACCAAATTAGACTGACATCCAATTCATTTCCTTGTTTTGTCATTTAATATCCTGAAGTTGAGTTGATTTATATTCAAGGTTAAATTGATCTGATAATTTCAAAACAAGAAAAATCATGAGGCTTTGTATGAACAAAATAACAAACAAAAAGAGCTATACATTATGGATGTGGGTGAATCTGCAAATTTAAATTGAAATAGGTGACTTTTACCAAATACTTGACAACATCACCTTGCCCGGACCGACCCTGAGAGCCAAAGCCTCTCCCACCTCCTCTTCATTGCCATACGCTGCCGCACAGTCTATGTGTCGATAGCCATAATCCAAAGCAGTCAGCACAGCCTGTTTCACCTGAAAAGAAACCAATTGTGTCAGCATAACCATTCAGGACATGACATGACAAGTATAGAATTTGTGATCCAGCACCAGTAATAGTGCAATGTCCATTGAGTACATAATTGCCTCTACCTGTCCCGGCGCACTTTTCCACGTTCCGAGCCCAACCGTGGGCATCTTCTGGCCTGTCGTCAACGTCATGAAGGCGCTCATGTTCCACTTCTGTGCAGTTGACACATAAGGTGAAAGTGTGTCCAGTTACCTCCCTGTGCCTGGGTGGGTTTTCTCCGGGTACCCTGGGTTTCCTCCCACATTCCAAAAACATTACATGGTAGGTTCACTGAACACTCCAAATTGTCCCGAGATTTGACTGCGAGCGCAAATGGCTGTTTGATTATATGTGCCCTGTGATTGGCTGGCAAGCAGTTCAGGTTGTACCCCGCTTATCGCACAAAGACGACTGGGCTAGGCACATCTATCTATCCATCCATGCATCCATCCATTTTCTGATCCGCTTATCCTCACAAGCGTCGCGGGGTGTGCTGGACTTTATCCCAGCTGTCTTCGGGCAGGAGGCGGGGGACACCCTGAACCGGTTGCCAGCCAATCGCAGGGCACAGAGACAAACAACTATTGACCCTCACAATCACACCTAAGGACCATTTAGAGTGTTCCATGAACCTGCCATGCATGTCTTTAGAATGTGGGAGGAAACCGGAGTACATGGAGAAATCCCACGCAGGCCCGGCCGGGGTGAGCATGCAAACTCTACACAGGGAGGCCGACGCACTAACCAGTCAACTACTGTCTCTCTCTCTCTGGAAAAATACACATGGCCATCTGAAGAATCTACTTAAGTACAGCAAGAATAGTATTTATACTTTGTTACTTCCCACTACTGAATGGTATCCACTTGTGAACCCATGAATCCTTGGACAAAGCGTAAGGCTTTTGAACTCCATTCAACCTGGCAAGAGCAAAAAGTATTTTATTTAACTTTGCTTGGCTATGTGTGTTTTGGAGATATAAATGGACATCCAGTAATTGCAACCTCAGTGAACTCTGCTTGCTTGCTAGAAATAGCCGAAGCAGCGAGAACGCATTAGTGACGGCAAGTTAGTGTCGCTCATCTCAGCAGAGTTCCCGTGCTTCAGTATTCATGTGCACTCAGAAGCACACAATTTGAATTGGTCTGAACACAAGTCACGTGTTCCGTCTGACTGCTTTGGATTGCAAAAAGTACTAAAAATGGCATGGTCCTACCTGGATCTATTTGTTCTTTGGTACGCTCGTGATCCCGCACAGAAGAAAAATTGTCTGTAGGGGTTTTTAACAGACCAAGGTCAAAGTCTTCCAAACTTGTTTATCTGTAACTGAAGCTGATGTCCAAACTCCACGGAGCTCACCGCATCAGCACACAAGCTGTTAAAAAAAAAGTCTGGATGCAATTCTTACAGTTTTTCCTCAGTTACTTTAGTACCTTTCTCAGATCTGAACTGGAATTCCCAAAACTACCTCGTCAACTGGTGCATTATAGTGTCAATTGTGCATATAAAAAAACTGTTCATTTTTTTTTCTTGTCCAACGTTGGTTGACATTTCTACTTTAGTTTTTTTTTTGTAATGTTGTACAGTCTTTTCCTATCTGTCCTGCAATGAGATGCAGTGCCAGCAAATTAGAGTACTAACACAGAAAATTTTAATGCAAAACTTTCGCCATTGCTTACATCATGACATCTTTTCAGAGTAAACTATTATATTGGCCACGTGACTCCACTGCCTTCAGAGCTGAACTAAGCATTTTGAGCCCGACTGACATTTGCAGGTAGCCAAGATGTCATACTATTTGCTCAAATTATTTTGAGAAATGCACTTATTGTTTTGCAAATGTCAAAGACAATTCAAGAAATGGACCAAAGCACTTAGTCCAATTTTCGTGCCTGGCGCAAGTCTAGCACAAAGCACAGGCTAACTGTGTGCTTGGGTAGCGTTTTTGTTCTTTTGGTATTTTCCGAGACTTTGCACATGTAGAAATGGGCCTAATGGGGCATTTTTGCCATTGAGGAATGGAACAGATCTGACTCCCAGCCAGTCTAAGCGGCTCCCCTTGTTTCCATCAAAAATCAGGGCGGTCGAAGCGCATGCCAAACTTTACATTGTGGAAGCACAAATAAGCTGTAAGCGCTCCCCTTGTGGATGATGAATTGAGCAACAATATCCACCCATTTTGAGCCATTTCCAGGGGGCGGCCATTTTACCACTTGCCATTGACGGAAAATTACATTACAGTAGCTCAGGGCTCAGGTAACGACTTTGTTCCCTAATTCCACAAACGCAACGGAATACTATGTTGAGTGGGGCTGCGACAAGCATTTTATTGTAAAGAATGTTTTTGAGCTGACTTCTCCTTTAAAAAACAAAAACAACAACAAAAAAACATCTGTTTTCTGTCTCTGTCCAAGTGCCGAACAGAACTTGAATATTAACATATTAGTGTCAACAAAATATTAATGTTAATACAACCTTTCCGAGCATGTCCACCATTATTTTCACCAACATAGTATGGTTATGACAATAACAGTGTGGTATAGGAATGATTTTGAATCTGTTATTTCAGGCAACAATTTTGACACATTTCTATAATAACACACCATACCATCGGCTTCAAACATTTGATTTATTTGTTGCCATTTTATAACAAAGAATATTGCCAAACGCACACAAGCGGTGAGTCTTTCAGCAGCGGCATACGTGCATTCTGGCTGCAGCCAAGGTCACATTAGGACACACCTTTTATCATTCAGGCCTATTTTAGTTACTTTCTGTCAAGTGCATTTCCGGTTACACTGATCAATAAATTCAATTTATTTTTAATCAGAGATGCAAGTACACTTTTCAAGATGAGTTTTTTTGCCCTAAGTCCAAATCTGCCCCTGTTTTTTTCTTGAGCACACGAGGTTTTTACAACAACAACAAAACAACAAATAATAATAGTTCTTCATATTATTATTATATTAACAATAATATAATTGGAAATAGAGTATATTTCGTAAACTTTATGAAGTTCAGCAACAGCTGATTACAAGTCATAGTAAAATTCGTATCGTGCAAGTTTTATCGGTCAAACTTAAAAACCAAAAATGAGGATATCTCAAAAACTTGACTTGCTAGGAAAAACTTGACTGTCTTAAAATCAGCATAAAAATACATTAATTAAGGGACACATAAAACCATCTCTGATTAAAATTTGTAGTTGATCAGTCGTAGAAAGGGTTCCGTCAGTCGTCATCTGTACCTCTGGGTAAAAAACAAAAAACAAAAAGGACTGGCTCAGCCAGCTCAGCTTTTTAGCGCAGAGCAATTTCCCGAGTCTTCACGGAGACTTCAGAATTGTCTACCGCTGACGAAGCTTCTGTGAGAGAAGCGAAACGTCCTTTTTGTTTTTTGTTTTTTACCCAGAGGTACAGATGACGACTGACGGAACCCTTTCTACGATGGAACTTTCCTGTACGATTGAGAGCCTCCACAAGCATAGTTGATCAGTGTTATTGATCAGGATGTTTTCCCGAAACAGTACAGTGGCCACTTCATTGAGTGCACCTTCTCGATTAATGCGAGCCGATACAGGAGATTGGATCTCATGAGATTGTGCAGGTGTACCTAATGTTAAGTCCAACGACCATACACTCATTTCAACATGGCAGTCTGTTAAATAGTATAGAAATACCAAAAGGGGATAACAAGAGTGCCCCCTACAGGATGAAACTTGACACAGCAGATGCACTTTTATAATACGTTATGTACAAGGGCTTCTACTCTAAAAAAGTGCAAATATCAACGTAGAGATGATAAGCATGGCACAAGCAAATTTTAAAATACTAATCAATAAATAGTCTATGAAACAACAAAACAAAAGTAGACATTGATTTGTTATGTTGTCGGCAATGCTCACAGTAGCACCAAGACATGGCCTTCAAATGGTAAGAGAAAGCGAAACAAAACAAGCATCAAGACGGCATCCCCAGAGGAATCGTTATCATGGTATTTATTGTCCGTCTCGATTCAGTGGTATACTTGAACTCCTCTGGGAAGTCCAACTTGTGCTGAATTGCACTTAACAGCAAAATCAATGATTCCTCAGGATTTGTATTGTTGCGTGTAACACAATACAATGTGTTGACTGCTTTTAAGGTCGCTTGCTTACAGTTGCTCATCGGGTGTGCATTTTACATGGCTGGTTGGGTGTTACGTTGTTACTTGTGCGTGTGTGTGCGTGTGTGTGTGTGTGTGTGTGTGTGTGTGTGTGTGTGTGTGTGTGTGTGTGTGTGTGTGTGATACAACACTTGGCTAAGGCACATAAATAGTGAGCCTGGCTATGTGGTTCAAACGGAAAGCACCGATTTTCTGTGCAGGTTCTGAGCTTAGTCAGTGTACGATTGTCATTCCCCGTTATTATTCCAATTCCAGTTGTTAAGGTTGATAAGAATTTGTTATGTGGTATTGCAATACAAAGCGTTGAGACAACCAATGGTGAGGAAGGCAGATCATATGGCGACGTCATGAAAACGCGATGCTCCCGGTAGATTGAAAGAAATGCTGGCCTGCTGGTACGGTCAAGGAAGAAATCAAAGGCGCTGTTGTAAACGTCTTTGTAGTAATAGAAGTGGATCACACAATTGTGGCATCGAAAACCAGTGACATCAATGATTGTTTTGAAAACTGTTCAAAAAGATATTGAGATAAACAAATAAATAAAAAACAATACCTGTGTGGTACCTGTTTGATATTTCAGTATCCTATACTGTATTTCCTCAAATAGTGACTGGGAGCAGTTATACAAATGCAGAGGATACCAAGAATGGTGAAAATGTTTCCAATATACACTCAACCAGGGGTGTCCAAACTTTTTCATTTGAAGGCTGCCTGCAGGAAAATGGAAGGGTGAAAGGGCCGCTTTAAAATTCTTTAATACTTTTTGTAATGTGCTAAAGTCAATCAAGAAAGATGGCAAATAGTTGAGGATTTTTAGGGGTGGCCAACAGTCGTCTATCTCAAAGAGTAGAGCCAGCTCTGCACCGAACAGCAGCTAAATCCCACCTCCACATTCAGAGCCCCCCCGAAAAAAAAAGAACAAATTATAATAAAGTGACTACGCTGTATTTTTCCAAACAGTTTCTTCAAGATCATTAATGTGATGACTTCATAAATCAGCTATAGAGCACCAAGTGGAAGAAACTATTTTTGCCTCTAAAGTTGAATGATCTTTCGTCACTCCAGTGTTTTGAAGCTAAATTGTGTTATTCTTTCAATCATACATGGTTTATTTATATCTTCAAATATCAAAAAGAGTTCTACAGTACACAAACAAATTTATTAATAGTCATGGCACCTATTTTTCTGACACTGTCCTTCTCACTCCGCCCACCTTTATTAACTAAGCTTGGACCCGTGTCAAAGTCATTTTTATTTTTGGGGTCATGTCACGGGCCGCTAAAAAGGGACAGCGGGCTGCAATTGACACCCGGGCCATAGTTTGGACACCCCTGCACTACACTGTAATAATTGACAAGTATCATGTTGGGGCGGAATGAATGAATCCAAATTTACTAACAACACGGTTAATTTGGCTCCGACGTCAAGTAAGAAAATTGTTCGAAATACCTCTCGATGTAATGCAGTGTAATTCAAAGCCACTCTAAACCATAAGAACAACAACGCATACTGTGTTTCTGACAGTGTCAGTCAAAACTCGGTCAAGGCAGAATGTTTGATTGCAGCTCTTGTACCGGATCCGGTTCGATTGTGCAAGTGTGCCTAATAAAGTGTCCGGTGAGCGTCACCTCCCGTATGTGAATCCAGAAGAGTACCTGACAATATGCTGCGTGGAGTAACAAGGATCACGGGAGGGTTCATAACGGAGAGGCTCCTGATCCATCTTTTGCGTGCGATTCTTTCCTACGACGGAGGGAGGTGTAGTCTGATGATCTCTTTGGACTGTGGCGGGATCCTGTCGGGAAAACGCACCGAGAACTCCACGATGAGGTCACCGCATTGTGAAGGGTTCTTGGGGAAAGGCAGGCCTTCCCCTCGGAGTCGCTTCACCGTCCCGGGTTTGATGATGTCATGACAGGGCAGGGAGATGAGCCGCTTTTCCAGCGTGGGGATGCTCACGGTGCAGCCGCACAACGCCTGCGGGGCAAAGAATAGACGCCGATGAATACTCTTGGAAGGAATGAAATTCTAAAGCCATAAGTGTATGGATGACTTCATGCTTCCAAGAACGGGGAAAAAAAAAAACTATTTTCCGGCCGTGCCTGATGCTAATGATTAAGCACCAAGATTAAATGTGTGAAAGAGGTCATATCTTTTTGGGAGAAACAATGTGGGTCTCCGTCCAGAGAGCAAGAAAAACACATGTAGTGGAAAACTTTTTGGGGCTTGTGCAGTGTGTGTGTGTGTGTGTGTGTGTGTGTGTGTGTGTGTGTGTGTGAAGATACACATTACACATAGACTAATTTTAGCAACCTTCTCATGGCCAGCGCTAATGAAGAGAGGCAGGAGTCGGCTGAGTTCGTAAATAGTTGGAGGACTTGTCACACGGTATGGCATCATGCACACACACACGCACGCACACACTCAAAGCTCCATCACCTTATCACAATGCCTGATAAATTCAAGCATAGTCACACACTGTCACAAATAATTAGCAATTTAAAAGGCAGGTATGTTAAAGCTCGAAGGAAAAAATGTCAAGCTTGCTAAAAAAAAAAAAACAATAAAAAAAAACAGTTTGATTTTAGTTCGAGTTTACATCTAATAGGAATTTCCATCCAAGGCAAGCAGCCATTGATGTAATGTTATGATGTAAGAGTGATTTGGGCTATTCTGACACTTGCTTAAGCTCCAAGTTAAACCAGTCGCTGTCATTACACTCACATAATGTGGTGCTACTTTAAGGGGATTTTAATGTCTGGTCTCGTGGGAATTTTAACCACCAGGGTCAGACTTGTGAACTTGCGCTGAGGTTCAGGTCAGCAAAGCAGCCGCTTGTCCACCAGAGTACACGCTGATTATTCCAAACATGACATCAGACACTTTTTTATCTACCATGCTACAGTAGAGCAAGTCTGTGACTGTGATGGACAGTACTGGCTCATACTTGTGCAATGTGCAGATTGGTTACGATGAAACATCAGTCGTCAAGTGTAAAAGCCGAGCAACTGAAAATAATACTGACCAACGTATTGAGACACACCTCTTAATCAACAGGTATTTCCCCTAATACGACAATATAATTTTCCCACCATCAAAACCCTTTCATCATTCAGCACTTGATCCACGACTGATTAAATATTCTATTTTGAAGTGCATTAATCAGTACGTTTTAGCACTTCAGTTCTTGTCTTTATTCTCAGTTGCCTCATTTTCCAAGCTGACAGGTTCGAAACACAGCAGTCACACTCAACCTGATTCGTACATGTCTGTCCGTCTCGATCCTATTCATGGATGTAAAAACTGAGGACAGAGCGTGCTAAAGTGTAATCAATGTGTTTCACTTTCTTATCTCTGAATGCCCGAGACTGCTGTCACACGCTGAGCAGCACAAAATGACGATGGACGGGCCTTTAGGTACACCTGCGCCATCTAATAAAATCCACTGACAATGATATATTTGTACAGGTGCACCTATTGAAGTGTTTAGTAGTGACACACACACACACACACACACACACACACACACACACACACACACACACACACACACACACACACACACACACACACACATACACACACAATGATGACTTTCATTGCTCTAAACTAGCAATTCCCAACTAGTAAAATGGTGGGCAATTATCCAATATTACGTACTTAACTGGTCCGAAAATTATTTATATCCTACAAATAATGTAACTTTATCTCACTTTGCCAGCGACGTACCATATAATGGCAGGTAGAATATTTCGATTCGCTATGACTCACTACATGGCACAAGGTACATAAAAACCTATGCATCCAATTACTGTGGCAATTTTGTTTGGTAGTGTTGCAGGGAGATTTTTTCCCTACTTCATAAAGGTTGGGAAATTTTAAGCAACTTCCTTTTCTTACGGCATTCCCATTGCACAGTATTTAGTCGTAGTAGTATTTAGTAGTGTGTGTGTGTGTGTGTGTGTGTGTGTGTGTGTGTGTGTGTGTGTGTGCTTATTACCATTGATGGTATTCCAAGATTTAATACGGAAGCTGGTGCTTGTGTTGCACATGAGAGC
>CAAKHF010021097.1:0-34693 GCA_901007745.1 Hippocampus kuda
AGAACTCGGACAGACTCGGCTTGCTGCGCTTGGGCCTAGATGGATGACACATGTTTGCAACAATTACTGTCATGCGCGCGTGTGTGTGTGTGTGTGTGTGTGTGTGTGTGTGTGTGTGTGTTTTCATATACACAAAAACATCTTTGTCTTGTTTGTACCTGCAGACCAGGACGTGAGTGACGGCGGCTCTCTTGACGGGTCCGTTGCGGCTGAAAGCGAATCCCGGCTGTCCGTGGACGTCCTGAGGGTTCCCGGCGTACGAACCGTCGTAGCTCTCGTTGATGGAGACTTCGATCTTGGCTCCCTTGGGGTGAGGCTGCGCGACAGTAACATTGACGGGCGGTTAGCCCTGTACCTTCCGCGATGTCCTTTGATTTACCGGGGGCGCGGCGTCCACTCACCACATAGTTGAAGACGAAGCGCGAGTGAGACAGTTTGAGGTGTTTGAGCAAACTGTACAGCTTCCTGCAGTTCAGGGTGCACCAAGGACAGTGAAGGTCATCTCTGGCCTCGGTCTGCTGCCGACTGTTGTTGTTGTACTGGAACTACACGCAAAGCGCACATGGTGGCGAGTAGTTTAGATGTTGTTTACCCAGGAGCGGATGTAGTTTTAGTTGTACCGTATTGGCCCGAATACAAGACGGTGTTTTTTGCATTGAAATAAGACTGAAAAAGTGGGGGTTGTCTTATATTCGGGGGTCTAGACATTATACTCATTCACGACGCTAGATGGCGCCAAATACCATTGATGCGAATGCTGAATTTGACTCCCCAGGCCAATGCGAACCCGTCATGAAGAATAAAAATAAAAATGGCGGTAGCACGAAGAAGAAAAATAAAAACAGGGGTAAGAAAGAAAAGAGAAGAAAATAATAGAAGAGATAACAGAAAATGGAGAAACGTAGCGACAATCTGGACAAAAGAGGGTCGAAGATCGGCCAGGTTAACCGGCAGCTGAGGAGAAGTTATGATGTCATTTACATTTCAAAAACCAGAAGCCATTCATTTACGAATGTGATTGCACTTTAGTTTACATATTTAAATGTTCAGATAAGATTTGAATGAGGCCAAATAACATGCTTTTTCTCTCAAATATATTGTTATAATCATTTGTTTCAGATGTACTGTAATTATTTTCTGTATAAAAATTAATTTGGTGTTCAAAAAGTCTATTTTCAAACTTGAGTCTTGAAAAAGGGGGGGTTGTCTTATAATCAGGGCCGTCTTATATTCGGGCCAATATGGTATTTTTACCTGGTTGAAGGTGATTCGGACTAGTCCTTGACCCGATATTTATCTGTAGTTTACCTGGTAGAAAATGCGTAGTTTGGGTTGAGGTTCTGATGGGACGTGTTCTCTGGCTCTGGCGTGGACTTTGTCTGAGTTGATGGTTTCTTTCACAGCTGCGTGCAAAAGCTTGCGGTCAGTCGGTCCTCAACCTTCTGCAGCCTGCCTCATCGTGTTCATGTCTTGAGGGTCTCACCGTGGGTGGCCTGTGCCGCGTTCCTCAACGCGTGTACCGCTTTGCTTTCCTGATTGGCATCCAAGTTGCGTGTTGCCAAAGGTTTGGCCACGGGAGCCGTGGAACCGTCGCAGACTTCGCTGGTCCAACGCAGAGTGAAGCGAAGAGTCGGGCCGTCACAGAATGCCTTCAGTGGAGGCATGTGCTACGCGCACACACACACACACGCACAAACAACCCCCAAAACTTTTAAAAACAATCACATCTACACACACAGACACTCAGCTCTTTACCTTTGTGTCCAATATCGTCTCCCAAGTTGCTCTCATGTTGTTTAGAGGACACTGCTGTGTTAATTCTTGCATTGAAACTTCGTAGTCGCCATCCAGCAGTTGCAGGCGTCTGAAAACACAGACCATACAGGACATAGTGTTGACATATTCATGCACGAGATCAACATGTTGTGTGTGCATCACCTGTTTTTATCAAAGACCGTCATCTGTGCCACCAGCGTCTTTTCTCCGTCCTCCCTGAGGGGGGAGCTCCGCCTCTTCTTGTTGATCACGTCCTCGGATAACTCTGGATTTGGAAAATAATTCAGTACAACTTTCTTCTTACTCAACTCTTGTGTACAATGGAGGGGGGGTATTTTTAAATGAAAATAATAATTTGTATTTGAATGATGAAAAATGATAAAATTGGAAATTGGATTTTCAAAAACAGCAGACACACAAAAAAAAGAAGATTTTTGAGGAAAAGTCTTTGTTAAAATCTTAAATAGTGCGGCACAGTGTTCAAGTGGTTATCGCGTCCACCTCAGAGGGCAGAGGTTCAGGGTTCGATTACGGGCTCTGGCCTTCCTGTGTGGAGTTTGCATATTCTTCCTGTGCCTGCGTGGGTTTTCTCTGGGTATTCCGGTTTCATCCCCCATTCCAAAAACATGCATGGCAGGCAAATGGAACACTCAAAATTTTTCCAAAGGTGTGATTGTGAGTCTGAATGGTTGTTTGTGTGCTGTGTGCCTTGCGATTGGCTGGCAACCAGTTCGGGGTGTGCCCCGCCTACTGCCTGAAGACAGCTGGGATAGGCTCTAGCACACCCCGCGACCCTTGTGAGGGTAAAGCGGAATCCGAAAATGGATGGATGGAAAATATCAAATATCATTCATTCATTCATCTTCCGAACCGCTTTATCCTCACTAGGGTCGCGGGGGGTGCTGGAGCCCATCCCAGCCGTCTCCGGGCAGTAGGCGGGGGACACCCTGAATTGGTTGCCAGCCAATCGCAGGGCAAATATCAAATATTTTAAGTGAAAAAATAAAAAAACCCAAACATATCTTTGACAACAAAGATGAAACTCGTTTGGGGGAGAAAAAAAATTGGAAATACATTTTTGTTTAAAAAGAAAAAAAAAATCAACTAAAATATGATTTTATCGAAAAAAATAGAACACTGGATTTTTGTGAAAAAAGTTCAATTCAAATCAGAAAACAGATTTTTGTGGGGATAAAAAATCAGAAACCACATAAAAAAAAATTGAACAAAAATAAGCTTCAAATTGGATTTTTGTGAAAACATTGATTTGAATAGTATTTTCCTTTTCTGATTTTTGAGAAAAAAAATGTCTAAAATGGGGAAATTATATTTTTTTGAATGCCATGTGGATGTTTGCCTGCTGACCTGTGTGATGGTGCGCCTCTCCATTTGCAAGTCCGTTGAGGGGCAGCCTGTGGTCATATGCGGGCTGCCACACTCTGAAAAGCAGCGAGTAGGACTTGACCATGTACGAGTTGCTGGTTTCAAACTCGCTGCTCGGGACGAGCAGGGACGGAAAGCTTCCGAAATGTCCTGCACCGCCGGGAGAAGTCAAGTCGGGATTGAGAGGAACCTGCTTCTTCCCAGCTGGAACCTGCTTGACCGGACAGCTCACATCCTGGATGGGAAGAACCACACTCATGTCAATCAAGCCTCACAATCATGAAAAAAAAGCAAAAGTGTAACATATGCTTTGGAAACGTAATTAAATACTTTGACTTCATTGGTTGATTGATTGACGACATCATCTCGCCTCACCTTCCTCTTCTTGTGACAGACTTTGACCAGGAGGACCTCCAGGGACACGGAGGTCTGCTCATTCTCGCAATCCTGGGACGGTTGCCCTGACGACAACAAAAAGCACCAAGTCAACCAAAGAGCTGACGGGAACGAGAGCAAATGCGACGCAAGCGTACCCGATTTGTGGAAGAAGCCAGTGAAGGTGAGCTGCAGATTGGACGCCAAGCTGGTGAGAAAGCAACACTGAGTTGCACATATGAACAGGTCGAGAGAATTCAGTGTAAACCACATAAAGTAAGCCTGCTACCTTAAGCCTAACACATCATGGAAAATGCCATAGACGGGCTAACTAACAGTTTCTACAAACCTATCTGATCGTGTCTGTATAACTGCATTATACTGTCCCCCAGTGGCCAAATTGTGTACAGCAAAAGCTATGATGCACAGACAGTTGAATTTTTTTAGATTCTAAATAGTGACGCTGTATTATGTTTTAATCGCCAGCAGATGGAGCCGCAGTGGAAAGTACATAAGTCAGGCTGGTTGTGCCTTGGCAGAGGTCTCGTCTCACCCGTGCATCTCCTGGTCTCCTTGCATCTTTTCCACTCGGAAGAGCAGATTGTCTACCTTGGAACTTTTCCTGGGCAAACAAACGACACGTTAGCAAAAACAACATAAACAGTCGATGTCTCCCTTGTTGTGATGGAGACTTTTTTTTTTTTTTTTTGCCAAAAAGCAAATATAATAATAAGAATAATAATACCCAAGTACAAACATCTTTCAAAATAGACACATACAGATATACGTGTTTTCGGAATCTATTCTGAAAAATAAATGGTGAAGAAGTCACACAATGCGATGACAACAGGAGCTGTACAGGTTGTAGTACAGTGTGAAATGTCAACAGTGCTGGTCATACACTATTATTATACGGAGAGAAAAATGCGTGCACACATTTGTACATTTCTGGTGGATTTTTTTAAAGGCTATCAGTATGTTTTATAATGTGCAGTTGCCATCTGAGGCTCACACACATTTGGTTTCATTTTCAAACACTTAACTAGAGGATTTATATGCGAGGCAAAGGCTGCCTGCGGAGAAAAGTGAAAACACCTGTGGAGGCCTATTGTGGCTTTAGGACATGTGAACCACTCATATAACACAATGAGTCAGAAAACATTTTTGCGTGGTAGGTGTCTGGATTTTGTGCTTTCACTGGCATCTACTCGCATGCAGCAGGAAGTGGAAGTGAACCGCTGCTGGCTGACAAAGAAGAACTTTCAAAGTGAACCACTGAGCTCGATTGCCAGAGGATGAACCGTCGGTCTGTGTGACTAAATCAGTCCAAATGAACATGTGATAACGGCATTAAAAAAACAAAAAAAAAACCCAGTTGATTTTCTGTCACATAAAAAGGAAAATAACCACTAAAGCAACATCTTTTTGGAGGTTTCGTTACCTCTTGGCCTTTTTCCTCGAGTTCCTGTGCGACATGTAGGTGAGAGTCCTATGCAGGAATATGGGCTACAATTGGAAAGAAAAAAGGCATATTGTTACAGTAATTCCATGTGAACACGTTAGGAAATTAAACCTATTTAGTATTTCAAGAAAACTTACAGCGATCAAGTTCCTAGTACGGAGGAACCTGTAGATTTGGGTCGGTTCTGCAACAACAAGACATTCAGTCAAGAATCATCAACAGTTCCTTGTTGTTCATTAATACAACTGTCAATCAATGTCAACTTGGCTGCAATATTATGCAGTACTTCATACTTCTTTTGGACTTTTTGGGGATGTTTTTAACAATGAAACTGATTAATGACTTTGTAATATGAACAGAAACAACACAGCTTGCTCAAATGCCCCAAAAAGGAAGCTCGAGTCAAAATGATTGTACAAGAAGATATGGTGGTGGATACGATGGTGGAGGTAGGAAAATAAAGAACTTGGGAGAGTTCAATACAATCATTAGCTCTTCCATTTATGCAATGACCACTTCAGCAAACCCGTTTAACGAATTAAATAACTTGTGAGGTTGAATTTCGGAACTCACTTTCGAAGGCCTGTAGGAACAACTCGTGGTCGGCTCGGACGACCTGCATGTTGGGCTTCTTTGAGTCGGATGAGGAGGACGACGGCGGGTACAGTCCGTTCGCCCTCGCCCCGCCGGCGCCACCTGGGGTCACCGGGTGGCCTCCAGCCGATGGGCCGTGCCTGTGTGGAGCCATCCACTGGAACCAGGCGAGCTTTTTGGGCGTTTGCTTGTCAGGAGAGATAGAAACTTGAGTAGGTTTTCTTTGTCAAAAAAGAGGATCACCGTCACGCGAAAAAGGCGACAGAGGAGATGTTGACAATTCAACGCAGCTGGGAGGGCTTGTGGTTAATTTATTATTTTTTAAATTCCATGTCCAAGCGAGGCTCCAGTCAGGCGCTTCAGCGCGTTGGCATTACAGAGGCCGGCCAAGAGGTTCCAAATGCGGGAGACGAAAGCAACCCGACGCCGCCGTTCAACAGCTAACTTCCTTAGCTGGACAAGCTAACCAGGACGAAGCGACTCTCCGCCCTCGTAATAAAAAATAATAAACCAAAAAAGACGATTTAAATAAAAACACACATGCATTTGATTAACATTGAGGTTTAAATCCACAATTTCAAATTAATTCATGTAAATTGTTGATTGAGCGCCTTTTGCCAATCATAGCATATCATTTTTGGAGGTGATTATCCGGTTCATATTTTCAAAACATAAGATAGTTACTGTCGACGCGCTATAGTGTGTGATTTTTTTTTGACACCTAATATTTTTTTTCATGTATGAATCACAAATGATAATTTTTTTTCTAGAAATCGAATTATAACTACTCGAATGGGGTGCTATGTAGCCAAACATTCAATTTTATTTTGGCGACCGATAAGTCTGTTGTTTTTCCGGTCATGATATGTCGCTCTTAACCAAAGTTGAAATGGATGCTTCACTTTTTATACGCATTGAAAGATTCCGCCTTTCGAGTGCTTGAGCCAATCACAGCGCTTATTTGTGAAACGCGACGGTTTGATTGGTGGGGGCGTTTGCCTTTTCACAAATATGAAAGCGGCCTTCAAGGTAATATCAGTTTCCTGACCGCATTGTATGTTAATCCTATTTTTTAAGATAAGAATACCTTTATTAGTCTCGCAATACGGAGTTTTCTTGTGTTCAGTTATATATTTGAATACATTTTGAATACGTTTTAATGTGATTACAGTAAGTGTACATGAATACTTTAAAGCTTAAACTATCAAGCTGTTTTCTTTTTTTCGTCCACTTTCCCTCAATAGTTTTCATTTTGATGCAATTTGTACTACTTGCATACATTATATGCCTCCGAATTGTGTTAAAACTTTTGCAATGTGTTTCATTGGGTTTAAACATTTACAGTATACCATACCATGTGGGATAGTTTAAGGCTTAAACCGTTTAGATAAAATTCATATGGTCTCTCAACCTTGGCTTTTTACTTTAACAAAAGAAAACCTAATTCATCACTGATGAGCTTTTATTATTTGTACATACAGTATTCCCTTTTAAAGTGGCCATCCATGTTAGCAGTTTGTCAGAACATAATGCATTATTGCACTCCACATAAAAATCAAAGTCAAACAAAACAAAAAAAAGAAAAACAAAAATAGAAAATAGGTTGCAGCTGGACTAACTTGTTGATCAAATGCGAGCCAAGCTGCATTTCTAAACCATGGTAAAATCTTCAAAATAACGCAACATTGCTTTCTTATCATGCCTGGAGGATGTGCAGAGACATAAAAAGAGCCAGAAAAACAATCAGTACACTTCTTATCTCGGTATTGGCTTTGGAGCCTGGGCCAGCAAGTAGTCAGTTACAGAAGTGAAAATCAACATTTAACATACACAGAAACAACTTTGCTCCATTCCATTGCCTTTTCATGGTGGTGGCGCGTGCATGTCATCCAGTTCATTCTCATCAGTGCTTCCTCCATAGGATGTATGTCATAAGCAGGATGAGGCCTGCCGACAGCCCCGCGATGACAAACTGGTGTATGGAGAGCACGTTCTCCAACGTGTGGATCCTCTCCTCCATGGCGCTGGTGTGGAGGTAGTCGTAGATCCCCGCCGTGATGCTCCACAGCGCCCACACGGCGTCCAACACCAGTGGCATCGCGGACAGGCTCGGCGGTTACGCAACGCCTCTGCAAATGACAAGTTCACAAAGGGGACAATTTCAACCCCAACGACAGTAACAAAGAAAATGCAACATCAGAGTGCCTTGAGATACAAGTTTGATTTGTTTCGTGGCCACGGTCCTAACTAGAAACGATCAACGTACTCTGCTTTCCTGGGTTCTGTGGGGAAAGTGCGGTAATTTCGCAGAAACTGTGAAAGAGGCCCTTCGTGGTTGCATTATATGCACGCTCAGGATTATTATTATACGATGTAATGTCATGTGTTTTTGTTGAGCGAGAAGTTGATGAAATCTTCGCTTCGCCAAGTTCCAACATATCGAAAAGCTAACCGGTTAGCCACCAACAAGCGACCACGGATCAAAACAAACGAACAAAAAACAACTATTACTCACCGCATCCGCCTCCACGAGTCCTGATTTTGCCGAGAATGTAACGCAGCCTCCTCACCGGCCGACGGGATGAGCGTCGGGCAGCGTTCAAGACATCACAGGTGGTCGGGAGAAGGGGATACTTTTCTCCGGGCGGACATCACTTCGGTTCCGCATCCAGAGCCACGCCTACCTTCACGTCATTCCATTTCCGGGTATGTCATATGACATCAGTCCTCCTCCAATGGCGACAAGCTAGCGCGAGAGCAAACTGACGTGCTAACTACGATCGAAGCTTTCAGAGCCTGTCACTTAAAGGCAATTAAATAGCTCCAAATATCACCCGGTGAGACTTTATAAAAGTCATTTCCCGATTTATATTCTTTATTGTCTCTTGTTTGAGTCCTACTTCGGATTATTTATGGGTTTTTATCCCGGCAGGATGAACACAACACCAGAAATATGAACGTTGTGTTCGCACTGAAGTCACAAACTCAGTTTTTGAACGGCAGTTCCGTTCCAGCGGTTCCAAATCGAAACATGTTACTCATTAAAAACACTAGAACTGACCCTTACAGCACTACCAGGCGCGGTGGCCAAGTGGTAAGGCGTCGGTCTCGTAAACCGAAGATCGCGGGTTCGAACCCCGTCCGTGCCTTGGAGGTTGTGGTTAACTAAATACTTTTTAACGGAAAGTCACATTCTCTTGTGCTGATGTGCAACAAAAACTTTGAACAAAGACCAAAGTAGCTGAGATTTGAATAGCACACTGTTTTTCCCAATAAACTTTCAAAACCTGGGTGTTTCCCTCTTGAATTGATAAGGGCATGAAGAAAGCAATGACTCACAATGAGGCAGCACTTTGATTTTATGCACAGTCGACACGTCAGGTTTAATTCAAAGCTGACATTTGACAGCGGTCAATCACGATGCCCTTTTGCGGGTTAAGCTATTCGACTTAATAGACGGGCACTAGGACCCACAAGGACACTTGATACTTCATAAAACAGCGCACCAAAACATTGACAATGCCATCTTTAGGTTTTACAGCGAAACTGTCGTAATCATTGACACGTTTAATATGAATAAAACAGATTTTTACAAACATTGGACATCTTTAACGCTTGAACACTGTTTTGGTCCATGTCATTCTTTGGGCTGTGTGTGTCATTGTTTCCGAGATTCGGCGAACAGGAGTGGCACTAGGACCCTGAGTTGAAGGAAGTGCGCGAACGCTCGACCCGACCAAGATGGCGGACCAAAACAAGGACGATGCTGACCCAAAGTTTTACAGCGACGTATTAAGGTCCATTTTCGTTTCGTTCGCACATTTAAGTGAATTAAGTGGCAATTATATAGAGTAGTCGCTCGTTTTATATGAATTAATTGGGCTGTTTCTGTATTTCCTTAATTCTGCATTTCACACGTGGCTTGTAGTTTCATTGATGCTAGCAAAACCTGTCATACACACAGCGAACGATAATGTACAACACAACCAGAGTGAACATATACTGTATATATATTAAGAATAATTTATTAACGGTTCAAGTTCTTTGTGTATGTCATCACGGGATGGTCACTCGTAGAAACATTTTGTTTTAATTCCACCGAAACGTTCCAACACTTAGAGAACGTGAGCATGAAGTGTTTTGATCAAATTTAAAAACAGGTGCTGTATCTTCATATTCAATCTGCGTGATTATGATTTTTACAAACCCAACTGCAGTGAAATTGGGACCATATGTTAAACATAATAAAAATAGAATACAATGGGATGTGTTGGACCCATAAAATTCTAAATTATGATTATTTGCTCAATACAATAAAGTTTATAAATTTGAATATTAATACCTTGTATTCGTATTCAATATAGGTTAAACATGGTGTGCAAATCATTGTATTGTGCAGTCATTTGTTTTACACATCCCAACCCAAAAGGATTGGGTTTGTATAAATCGCATCAAAGCAATCTTAAATGCTGCGAATTGAGGAGCTAGTTTACAAGTCAGGGTGGATGGCATGGCCTTATTTTCTCACCCCGTCCAGCTACAACTTCTCAATAAAGCAACAAGAGTTACATTCCACTGAAGACAGATGAGCGGATACATTTTCAGATGGTTTTGACAAGAAAGGAGTGAAACATTTTACCTGAGATATGTACTTCAGAACCACAAATATCTAAATTGTGTTGCCTCCTCAACTGTACAACTAACTACACATGTGAAGAGTGTGACAGATTTCACTTTTGCATATGGACCAGCTGAGCTTTCTTAAATTGTTGAACATTAGTAACTTATTAAGTAGCCAGTTCACATTTTTTTTTACATTTCATGCATGAAAAGTTATTTTATTGCATTATATCTGGATATAAGTAGGAAGTAGATTTTAGTTTTTGCCAACAAAAACTTGCTGGACTCAAGCAAACGCGAGAAGGGCAAAAAACTAAATTTCTAAAAAAGACGTGAAGGCTATTTCACTGAATGAAAATAATATTTTTGTGAAAAAAAAGTTTAAGACAATTTTCAAATCTATATCAAGACAGCTCAACTTTAAATACTGCATGTTATTTCATTAAAATGTTTCCATTCTCACATTTCAGCCCTTCTGAGCTGTTCTCGGCTCGTACCCGGAGCCACAAGATCCCGGTCCGCGGTCAGAAAGACTTCTACCCAGATGACTCTGAGGAGCAACGTTTGCGTCTGGAACAAAGCCTGAGCGAACACTGGAGCCTGGTATCGGAGGAACGAGTGGAGAGGCTGTGAGTGGACACGCGATTATGATGATACCGTCATGCATGTGCGGCTTTGCTTATGACGTTTTTTTTTTTTCCTTTGCAGCGGTAACCTGGTGAAGGCCGTGTGGATTCCAGATGACCAGATTGTGGAGCTTCAGTCTCCAGCTGTGAGTGTCTGAGCTTCATGTGCTCCACGCCTTCTCATTCTTTTTTTTAAGTACCATTTGTAGAGGACAGCTCCAAAATATCAGCATTTACAGGCAGCGTGAAAGGGCCTTTTAATCTTTGACTTGTGTTTTGCAGGGGAAGTTCTGGCAAACGATGGGATTCTCCGCCAACGGCAAGCAGTACCTCCTACCCGAAGAGGCGCTCTACCTGATGGAGTGTGTGAGTGGCAACTAAAGTCGCATGCACCCCTTTCACCACCCGTGGTTGAGCTTTCTTTGCCGTTTTGTACCAGGGCAACGTGCAAGTGTTCTACCAAGACCTTCCACTCTCCATCCAGGACGGCTTTGAATGCTTTCTGTCTTCAAGTAGCGTGAGCCTGCAGCAGTATCAGGTGCAAGCAAAAGTGCTCTTAATAACATTCTGATCCTCCTCAAATGTTCAAATCAAAACGTAAACACTAAGGTTGCTGAAAACTGACATATTTTCCTTGGAATTTTTTGGATTGCTGGTTTTATTATTTGAATTCCAGTTATTGAGTTCTTATTGCCCTGCCCCCAAAAAATCATAAGGAATTGTTTTCAATAGAACAAATAGGATGATGGAGCGTTGGTGTTTTTTGAGTCTTGGATATAAGATAAGCAACAAAATCAGGGTTTCTGTATTAGTATTTTTTATGTACAATGCTGAGAAAAATGTACAAAAATGAACACTTCTAATTAATTCGCCCTGTTCCCTCACAAAAGGTGTTTGGGCATCTGAAGAGGCTCGGCTACGTGGTGCACAGATTCGATGCCAGGTAACGGGAACGCAACGGCTGAGCGGGGAGGTCATAGGAGTCATGACATCAGCGTGTTTTTCTCTTGGGTTTAGCTCACAGCCGTCGTCCTACGCGAGGCAACTTAACTTGCCGCAGTCACGTGGCGCAAGGACGCTGAAGAGGAAGCGCAGCGACAGCGTTGTCCCAACTTGCAGGTGTCAAAAATTACCAAAACAAATTGTTGTGTTTGGTTGAGATTTGTTTTTTTTTTAAACAGGCACCCCTATAGGCAGCAAACTATTTGGTGTGAATGAACTGAACAGGCCCTCTTCTGCCTTCAGCTGACATTCAGTCTGAATTATGTTTTGCTTTATCATATGCAGCCACAGTGAAGCACACAAAGTGCCCGATGTGAAGAGAAGGCAAGCAGAAGATCCAACACTTCCAGAATCTCGACCGATGTCCTCACAAGATACTTTGGGAGCTCAAAGCCCCTCTGCAGATTCAAACGGGGGCCGACCCTGGTGGATAACACACCCTGTTGCCAGCCACGAGTCCCATGAACATGCCTGTCGGCGCTCCTTGTGCTGGGATGGCGTCATCGTGTTCCCCGACGTAGCTTCGCTGCGCGGGCACTCCAGTTGCTTGGCCTCTCCAGACCCCTCTTTGCTGCCCGGTGGTCTGACGGTGGGTGAGTGTGATGTCAAACCGTGGACGAGGAGAATCAACCAGCGTGAGGTCAAGATGAGTGCTAAGGACAGAGAGAGGGAGAGAAGGGAACACGGAAGGAAGGGGGATGTCAACAGAGACGAAAAGGTGTGCGGCGGGCGGGCTTGAAACCCTATTTTCAAACCCTATCCTTGGCTTAAACCCCAATGTCGATACGAAGGTGCGACAGTGCCGAAACTGGGCCGAGTATCATCAGCTTCTGGCGAGCCGGCAAGGAAGACGCAGTGGACGACCGGAACACTTGTGGCAGAGGGAAGTCACTCCTTTACACGACCACACCCAGCCCATCCCCACAGGTAAGCCACTTGACCTGGCCTACGTTCATGTCCACTCCGGTGTTCTAAAATGCATTTAGCAACATCAGTCACATGACACACTAGGTTTTTCTCAGTTGGCCGTTTAGGCAGCAAGCAGAGTGGGTCTGAATTAAGCATGAAGCCTGCTAATTTTGGGTGAGTCAGTCCAGTAGAAGAAAGTCAAGTCAAGTCAACTGTATTTATAGAGCACTTTCAAACAGCCATCGCTGCATACAAAGTGCTGTACATGGAGCAATTTAACATATACAATAAACAGTAAAACAAATCGGTAATAAAGACGGTTTATTTATTTTTATTCTGTCTGTTTAGACAGCAAGCTACTTGGGATCACTTTTTTCCCCCTGTTGTTCTTACTTCCAGGTGAACTGCTAGACAAAATCAGTGTCATCAAGTCCACACATGTGCTCGAGGGAGCATCCAGGTATCCCGGTTTCACTAAACGTCCCGTGGCCATTTTCCTGTGTAAACAAAGTGGTTCATGAGGCAGATGTAAAGAGTCCACCTGCTCCACACTCTTTTAGGTTGAAGGCCTCAGAGGAGTGGAGGATTTGTTTCACTGTTTACCAACCTGACACGGTGGCGACCTTCAAGAAGAGCGACCCGGGTAAACCTTTTGCCCACATGTGCGTTTGCAGGTGAGTTGACTTTCATGTCTTTTGGCATCAACACACATCAATCACCGCTTTCATCACATTCATGCAGCACATGCACTAAAGTACTGAGATAAACGTCTGCATTTTGCCCAAACCCAAACAGAGGTACTTTTGTCCAAATTTTTACGTTTGTGTCCCAATACATCAGTCCAAAATCCATATCCATAAAAAATGAGCCACACGATGATAACAAAATGTAGAAAAATATGTGAAAAAATGAGAAATGTGTGTTTAATGTAGAAGAAATAATGGGACAAAAAGGTTTAAAAAAAAGATAAAATAATTTGGAAAAAAATTACAAAAAGTATAAATATCACGCAACTGCATTAGATGAAAAATGTAAAAACACGAGGAAAAAGAATGAGAAAATAATAAAGTAGACTAACAATACAGACGTAGGTTTGTATCTATACAGGTATATGTAATCTGAGCAAAATATAAAGATATTAATCATAATTAATACAAGACAAATGAAATGTATTAGTATTACAGGAAAATAGTTTGGAAAATGGAAAAATATGTGAAACATACTTAAATATCATAAAATCAAATGAAAAATTGGCCATTCTCACATTTGCTTTATTTCTCACTTCCTGTCTGTATCTTAATACTTTCGCCCCAAGACACAAACTAAAATAAAAATAATAGAGAAATCTTAAAGTTATACAAAATGTATATAAAAAAAGAATAGAAAAAAAACTACAGGACCAAAAGTACAGCATTTTTAGAAAATAACACAAAACATTAAAAGTGGAAAATATTGCACGACAATACTCCAGCATTTAGTGTAATGTCCGTAATCACACCTGTATGTGACCGGGACTGGTACTTGTTTCCAGCTTCACCGGGCCTGTTCCGGACTTGGCAGCCATCAAGCAGCTTAGCTTCCAGAGTGGTGACGTCCAGATAGTCTTTGCCGTGGTGGACGCCGGTGACATCTCCTTTTACACCTTCAAAGACTTTCAGCTGCCCACTGATGTGTACCTATAACACACCCTTTCACATTCATTTTTAAAGGAAATGCCCCCCCCCCCAAAAAAAAATGGCTGTTTTGAACCAAAATGGAGTTACTGTGTTTTTGTAGGCATGTCCACTTGAGTCAAACTGCTTTTAGGGGCTGAATTAAAAAAAATGTACTGACATTTTGACTGTAAACTGCCCATTTTGTGTCTTTTTTGACATGGCGGCTTACTGACGTTTTTGTGGGGCGAATCATGATTAACTTCTTTCTCAAATTTCATCAAGCTAAGACAAACTGTCTTTAGGGGCTGAATTTTTGGAACTTTCTGCGAGGTGCATCGATCCTAAAATGGCTGCTTCAAAGGAAAATAGTCGACTTCTTGTCAGAGATTAGGCTCGGACAAGTTGAACAAACAGACTGGACTGAGGAAGAGATTGTCTTTCACTGCCGGCAGGAGGTACAATTCTTTGAAGCTGCACTCACTCGTTCATGCAAATTACAAGTGACATCAGAAAAACACTCCCCTCTTCATTGACATACCGCGCCCCTCGGGCCGGCCTCCCCGATACGCCCCTCAGTGGACACCTGGAGGCCAAGACACTTCCTGGTACAAGCACCAACATCCATAATCAACAGATATTGACATTTTAATGAGTAGCCTTTTCATAAACTGGAACGTCTTTAACTTTGCTCAAGGACATCTTATCATACTGGAGCGTATCCTGTCTGCTAGGAGTTGAATCTTTCTTGCTGTATTTATCAGCGAACGAGCGCCTTGGCTCCATTCACCTCATATTGACCCCTGATTTTCTGTGCTCCATTGTGTACAAGCTGTTTAAACACACGCGTTTGAGGTCAATCAAGCGTATAACAAAGTAAAACTTTTAAACATGATGACATTGTGTTTGTCTATTTCATCACTTCTCGAGTGTTTTGGGTGATCCTTGAGCCTTTTTTTATATGTATGGCCAATCTGGAACAATATACAGTATGCACATCAAATGTTATGTTGCTAAGTCAAATTACTTTTTTGTGGATCAATTAAAAAATATATATCTGGTGGTACTTTAACTCATATGTACTACTATTTTTATTTACAGTAAAACAAACAATTATTTAATAAGTGAAGTGCACATACCTGCACCAACAATGAATACATTACATTAACATTCTAATTAGATAAATGTTTTAATTTGATTCATATTTCTTCTGGACAGGAAATCAAGAGAAATGGTAAATCATTTAAACTGCATTGCGTGCAATTGAGTTACAACTAGTATCACAAAAAAAGTGAAAAACAGTTCTAAAATATGAAATCCGACCACTTTGTGCCTGGAAGTTAAATACAACTGAACTGGACTACAAACAAAGGCATCTATGAATTGAACTCATTTCGGCCTATGCATGACATTACAATTTGCTTGTGTGCCAACGTTTTGCCGCAGCTGTTGACTCCATTGTTCACATTGTATACATGAATAGATGAAAGGAGCGCCGCGATGAGTTCACTGTCTCATTGTTGTGCTGTTGACGCAAGCCTCCCACCTCATACTTTTTTTATAAAGCCGCCGTTTTAGCAGCTGAGGCAGACAACCATGTCCACCTGGAGAACCGTCGTTCTTGTTAGCCTGGCCGGTAAGTTGATGCAGTTGGTTTTCTTTCAAAGGTTTCTAGGTATTTGGATGATTTTTATTATTATTATTATAATAATTATATATTTTTTAAATTTGTGTTTGTAGTCTCATGCAGTTGGGCGTCCAACTGCTCCTACTCGCATCTGCTCAGCTACTTGGAGTTGAGCTCCGTCAATGACTTCCTGGCCAATGTCAGGCCTGTCAAGGACTGGAGGCAGGTTACCAATGTGCAGATTGACCTGCTGCTCTTTGGCATCTTGCAGGTGGTAAGTCACAAGAAAAAAAACCAAAACAGGTTTCAAAGGTGCACTTGTGAAACCTTATTGGCATTTATTTGATTCAACATATTAATATTTGCATGTCTAATATATGTTTTTATTTTCCCTTGTGTTTTTCTGACTTCATCAAATAGTTTAGTATTTTTTTCATCATATTACAGAATTGTGCAATTTCTTTCATCCATTCATCCATTTTCTAATCCGCTTATCCTCACAAGCGTCACGGCGTGCTGGATCCTATCCCAGCTGTCTTCGGGCAGTGGGTGGGGTACACCCTGAACTGGTTGCCAGCCAGTCGCAGGGCACACATAGACCAACAAGCCAAAGCAAGTTTAGAAACACGGTTAGAAATCGACTTGACACATTTGTACTAGTGCCATGTGGCTGCAAAGTACTGCTAGGTCCAGTATTTTCATACTAGTGCCGTGTGGCTGGAAAGTCCAAACTCTGACATTATTACTAGCGGTGTGACTGCCAGTCAAATTCATACTTGTCACGCTGCTGCTAATGTTATCTGGCCGCAACTTTCCAGATTCCTACTACTGTACTGCTATGTGGTTAAATAGTACAAGTCAATCTGAGTCATGTCAAAGTTGTCAGGTTAACACTACAACAGAGCTATGAATATATTAAACTATTTAAAACAAATGTCTATTATTTTTTTAATTTAGAAAATATGTAATTTTTATTTATTTATTTGTTAGTTAATTTTAATTTGTATTTTTTTCTGGTACATTTGTATATTTTATCTTATTTAACTTTTGGACAAATTTTGTAATTTCTGTCAAAATATTTGTCTTTTTGTTTTAAATGTAGTTTTTAAATTAATATATTTTTGGAGTTCATACAGAAACTGGATTGGGGGGGTTGTAATTTTTTTTGTCCAATAATTTTATCATACCTGTGTATTTTTTTAACCTAGTATTTGCATATTTTTCCATCCAGTATTTTGTTATGATTACAAATGTCATTTGTAATCATCTACAATCTAGACTCAACAATCTAGTCAAATATAATACATATTTTACTGTATTTATCATGGAAAGACATGCTTCTTTTATTTTAAAGACTGTGTGTAAAGAATTAAAATTACGACACAATATCTCTGTCACAAGTCATCTGTGTAAATATTGTTCTTTTTTTTATTCTTTTCTCTGTGTTGTCGATGTGTAGGATGAGAAGCTTCAAACCTTTATGAGTCACGTGTGGATCCAAACGGTGAGAAGTCACTCCAGCGCAGCAAATCATATTAACGATTGATATGTGTGCTGAGTATTTTATATTTCCTGGTCTGTTTTTTTATAGGTCTGGGAAAATGATTTCCTCAAGTGGAAGCCGTCTGATTTCTGCAACATCACCCACTTCTCCATTCCCAGGTCCATGCTGTGGACGCCCGACATAAACATCCAAGAGGAGTGAGTTGGCTAAATATTTTTTTTCTTACTGTCGATGACGTAAGAGCAGGTGGCACTCATGTGGCTGCTGCAATGAGCCTTTTTTGTTCCCTAAGTGTTCACTTTAGCACAAGACATGACTGTTATGTCATTTGGTGCTATTGTGAAGTAATTCAATAGTCATTTTCCTGGGTTTAGAGAACACGTTGTGTAATCAGATTCGAACTACCGTGTAAATGTTTACACTGCCCATCGTGTGTGTTTGAACAACTAATGGATGAACAAAACAGCAGCGGAATTGTGTTTAATTTGACCGCGTGATTACACACACTCAACAGGCACCATTTTTTGGTACACAATCCAGTGACATCTGTCAGTAAAATCTCAGAATGGTGGAAACTCAGAATGCTGCTGGAAAATTAAGTCCCCAAAGCCAATTTTACTCAGTCACATGAAAGTTGGTCGACATGTCAGTTGTGAGTAGAAACCATCAATACTTGACATATCCCAGGATAGTGGTACGCAAATGTACCAAGTACATCATCTGGAGCCGATTGCAATTGATATTCATGCAACAACAAAAATACTTTAAAAGAAATACAGTGGCTTATGAAATTAATTGGTTCTGGAAGACATTTCTTAACTAGAATTTATTTTAAGTAGAGACGCGTTTTCCATGTAAACGCCCTAATCCGTTCCAAGCGCCCCAAAATTCTGACATAAATGCTTTTTAAAGCATAAAAATGCATCAAAATATGTAACAAGTACATGTTACAATTAGATTACCGCACAAAAATGTTCAAGAAGTGTTGTCTGAAAAGACAGAAGTCTGCCATTTTGGTTTGAAGCGGCCATTTTAATGATAATAGCACCACTCCCACACCCCAAAGTTGTTTTTCATAATTCAGACCCCAAATACAGTTTCCTTTGACAACATGAAATAGGGTAGCCTTGACAATCATGAGGACACCCACAAAAAGTCGCAAGATACCATTCCCAGAAAAACACAGGAAGTCTCTTTTTTTTTAACATACCGTGAATGGCAGATTCTTACTTCAAAGGCAAACTACTCCAAGATAATTTGGCTGATTGATACCAAGTGTATATTATTTGACAGCTTAGATTTTTGCTCCCCTATCTTTAATGAGGCAACTAACTGAATTTTGCGTTGTGCTCACAGTGCCTCCGACAGCGGGAGCATCCAGAGTAGTTTCTACGTGACGGTGTACGCCAACGGAATGCTGCAGATGACCGCCCGTCAGCGGCTGACAACCACGTGCACCCTCAACCTTTACAATTTCCCCTTTGACCGGCAGAACTGCGCCATCACCTTCAGCGCCATGAACACTGACGGTAAGAGTGGACGCCAGCCAAAGACGACGACGGAAGTCAGGAAGGAAGTTTCTTCAATTTGTCTTGTCCTAATCTCGAATCAGATAAAGGCATACGACTCGGGACACTGAGTGGTGATGAATTTATTACGAACGTCTCAGAGCAGTCCATGGTAACTCGTGGGGAATGGAGCCTGAAGCACATGGAAATCATCTCAAACGTGACCGGCAAGGGAAAACCAAAAATTAGCGAACTGATTTACCAGGTGAGGTTTGAGTTTTTGGGACGTGGCTGACTTAATCCAAGTCTGGATTCCGCCTTTGGCAATTATAGAAACCATCACTACTTGACAAATCCCAGAACAGTGGTACGCAAATGTACCACGTACATCACCTGGAGCCATTTTACAATCGATTTTCATGCAACGACAACAACAGAAAATATTTTCATAAAACACATCAAGATTTATCAATCAGAGGGCATAAAAACAATGACATCGTTGGCCAGCAAGCTCACCCTAAGAAAGGAATTTGAAATATAATTGGTTCAAGATACAATTCCATTTAAGTTACATTACCATTCATAGGTGCGGATCGAACGCAAGCCGATGCTGTACGTGATCATCTTCATCGTTCCGCTCTTCTACCTGCTGGTGCTGGACCTGACGTCCTTCTTCATTGACGAGGGCCGCGGCGAAAAGTTGAGCTTCAAGGTCACCGTGCTGCTCTCCATCTCCGTCCTGCTGCTCATCCTCAAGGACATGCTGCCCTCCACCGAGGACAACCTGCCCATCATTGGTGAGCGAGCAGTCCCGTCTGTCCGTCCCATCCTGTCACATCACGCTCTCGCTGATGCCGCCTCTCCCACCTTTTAGCCAATTTCTGTGCGGGCGTGTTCGCCCTGGTGGGCCTCAGTGTCCTGGAGGCCATGCTGGTCAGCTTCATCATCGACCTGGATGACAGGTTTGCCAAGAAGCGGGCAACATCGTCTGACAGTGAAGTTCCCTCAGACAAAGGGGACAAGAAAGGTCAGTGGCTGGTGGCTGTTTGGGACCTGCATCACTCTGATTGGCAGCCGTGTGGCACTAGTGCAAATCTGACATGTTGGATTTTGTCGCCACATGGCAATAGTATGATTCTTAACAAGTAGCACTTTCCAGTTGTGTGGCACTTACTACTACCACAAATCTGACTAGTATATATCTGAGAAGTTGTGCTTTGCAGCTGCATGGCACTTGAATGAATGTAAAAAAAAAAGAACTAGCACAAATATGACTCTGGGTGGCACGGTGGTCAACTGGTTAGCACGTCGGCCTTCCAGTGCAGAGGTACAGACCTTGATTCCGTCTCCGGCCTTTTTGTGCAGAGTTTGCATGTTCTCACCGTGCCTATGTGGCTTTTCTCCGGTTTCCTCCCATATTCCAAAAACCTTCATGGCAGGTTATTGGAACAATGAAATTGTCCCGAGGTGTGAATGTGAGCGCAGTTGTTTGTTTGTCAATGTGTGCCCTGCGTTTGGCTGGCAACCGGTTCAGGATGTACCCCGCCTACTGCCCGAAGACAGTTGGGATAGGCTCCAGCACGCCCGCTACTCTTGTGAGGATAACCGGATTAGAAAATGGATGGATGGAAAGTTGGAAGGATGGATAGTATGACTCTTGACTAGGAGCTGCAAAGTACTACTGTAGTATGAATGTGATTAGCAACCACATAGCACTATAATGAACATGACAAGTTGGAATTTGCAGCCACATAGCACTACTATGAAAGTGTCATGGTGAACTTTGGCATCCTATAGTATGGTATGACTCTCACAACTTGGACTTGGTAGCTGCAAAGCACTAGTATGAATCTGCCACGTTGGACCTTGCAGCCACATAGCACGAGTGTGAGAGTGTGAATCTGACAATCTCGACTCATTAGCTGCATGGCAGTGGTATGCTATGTGACGAGTTGTGCTTTGAAGTATGAATCTCACTCACAGCCACGTAGCATTGTGGCTTGCGCTAAAACGGCGATGCAAACATTAGCTCCTTGGTGGAGGTCAACAGCCCCCGTGTCCTTTCAGATTCCCTCGAGGAGAAAGCGGAAGGTTTGCCCATTCAAGTCGGACCTCCGTCGGAACGCGAGCAACTGAGACTTTTTCTGCAGGAGATTCATGAAGCTCAGCGGCAAGCGGCAAGCAGTCACGATTCACCTCGGCCTAAACGCTATCGACGGATTGCAGAAATCATCGACATTCTCTTCTTCATTTTTTACTTTTTCACTGTTGGAATTTTCCTGGTGGTGATGTATGTCAAGTGGATTCCGCCTGACTTTTTCAGCTAAACTCTGACAAACTCACATGATTAAAACACTTTAAAGATTCATTATTTGCTTTGAAAACGTAGCCTATTTGGTCCATAAATCATATTTTGCAAATTTCCAACATTTTACATGCTTCTAGATTTTCTGTAATTACAAAACGCTAAGTTTACATCAATGGCAGGATGACAAGATTATTACCATTAAACTTATCCAAGTGTTCCAATTCATGTGTCATTGCTTTTCAGTGCATTCCATCCATCTTGTTAATCCTTAACACACACGGACAAACTAGTCACCAGGCAATGTCAGGGCACACGTGGAGAACACACAATTTAGAAATTTAAGGAAGACCTGCTACTGGTTTGCAATGCACTGTAATCAACCACCACTGCCTGGCCCTATCATGACAGTACTTTTTAAAATTGAAATAATTTTCAATGATTATTTGTAGTGGTTAACTATTTGCAGGGCGTTTTTTTTTCTTATCGTTTCTCAATTCCACTGTGCAAAGTCAACGTGTCATCACATGATCCTACGATATGTCGTTGATGACGCTTCTGGCAGTGGTTGGTAACGTGCGCAGAATGTAATAACAGCCACTCCTTTGCGTGTCATTCAAAGTAAAAGCCACGCCGTGGAAAAGTGAGCGCTGTTCACTTATTTTGAAAATCTAAAGCGGAATCACTTCTTGTGAACCATAAACTGCTTCATTGGTTGCTGCCCTGCTATGCGAGTCCGGAAAGTGTCACTTTTTGCGAATTTTCACTGTCCGTGGACCACATAGACGGCTCATGTTGCAACTCAGGAGAGAGTTTCTGGTTTCGCGTGGACCTTGCAGGCTGGTCGGTGTGCTTTTGTTCCGGCTGACGGCTCGGAGCGAAGTGCTAGCCTGTTAGAGGCTACCTGCAGCTAGCAAAACACTGCAAGACAGGTGAGCTGTTTACTTTCTTTATCAATCAGGTGACCTCCCTGAATAGATCAGGAATACACTTTTTTTGTTTTTGTTTTCCGACAGGTACAGTGAACTTATACTTATAAAAAAAAAAGGATGACAGGTACCAAAGGAAGAAAGGCAGGCAAGGACTTTTAAACAAAGTAATGGATGCAAAAAGAAGAAGGGAGGTGGAAAGGAATGAAGAGGAATAGCTCGGTCAGTGGTGTAAAGGAAGGATATAAAATCAAAGAGGAAAGGAAGCGAAGAAGGGGGAAGAAGGGAGCTGGTTGGTACCTAGGTCTGAGGTGGAAGTATGCGAAATAAAAAGCAGGTCTCAAAGAAGAAAGATAGAAAGCAAAGTAGGGCGCAAAGAAGGGAAGGAGGGGAAAAGCAGGTAGGGCACAAGGAAAGAAACGAGAAAAGAACATTTAGGCAGTAAAAGGAAGGTAGACACGTAAATGAAAAACAGGAAGAGGAAGAAAAAAAAGTCTGACTGATGAAAGACGGAAATGAAGGATGCACGGATAAAAAATTGCTGCGACAGAAGAAGGTACTTGAAGAAGGAATAACTAAGTTGTTCGTGAAAGCATTGCTGGTCAGCAAAGACACTCTGAAAGCTGCCAAAATTACAGTATTAGGAAAAAAGTAAATCGGATTACTGAATACAATGATTTGTCAAGGAATGTTTTACGTGGGTTGAATTTGTGTTCAACCTACTAGCAATTGGCCATTTTGCATTGAAGGTGCCATTTTCTCTCACCTGAATGTCATCCTCCTCCCAATTTTGTTTGTTTTGCTTTCGTCGTCAGGTAGATCTTGTCAACCATGGCAGGTGGAATCACAGACACGGGGGAGCCCTACTCTGCCTTTGTGAGTATTCTTCCTAGAAGCATTCCTTTTCTTCCTGCGTTTACTGTTCTCTGAAAGCCTTTTGTGACGTTGAAGCACACGCTTCTTTGGAGTTGCGATTGCTCAATGCGATAGTGAAGAGGAAGCTAAAGTGCTGAAGAACATCCTCTCGACGGGCCCGCGCTTTAAATGATTCAAGCTGTCTGCAACCTGATAGAATCCTTCCTGAGTGTCCAAAGAACAAAAGCATGAACCAATCATCTCTAACAAATGCACTTACCAAGAAGAGTAACGAAATGACTATCTGGTGCAGGTGGGTCTGGTGTACATGTTCAACTTGATTGTGGGAACGGGAGCGCTCACCATGCCCAGAGCCTTTGCCACGGCCGGCTGGGTGCTAAGTTTGGCGCTTATTTCCTTCCTGGCGTTCATGAGGTGAGTGTCACGCTTTTTGCCCAAGTGCCACATTTTCTCATCTCAAAACGTTTTGCCAAATTATTCATTTTCCCCCCAATACTTTTGTCCACTTTTTCCAACATTTTCAATCTTCTAAGGCAGGCGTCTCAAACTCATTTTTATCACGGGCCACTTTTGAGTTAGGTCTTCCCTCGGAGTGCTGTTATGACAGTGAAACCACAATAATGTTTAATTGCATTATCACATTATTACTTGTAAGGGCAACAAAATGATTGCAAAATCTCAATCTCATGTATTAAACATGACAATTTGACATTTCGGTACATTATTTTTTTTAGCTAGGATCTTGCGAGTTGACACACATGATTTTCCTTCAGGGGCCCACAATAACCCATGTTTTGTGTGTGGTGTACCTAATGAAGTGGTGTACCTAATCAAGTGTCCTAAAACTCTCCAGTTACATGACCACCACCTTCGTGATCGAGGCCATGGCGGCGGCCAACGCGCAGCTGCGATGGAAGAGGAGAGAGCAGGACGAGGTCATCCTAATTCATATCGTGCACCATTTTTTTCGGAATAAGTTCTGTATTAACGATGGCGTTGTCGGTTTACCAGCAGATCCGTGACAACGACTGCACCTTGGACTACTCGGACGATGACAACGTGGCAAGGGGACGGGGTGAGCCGGAGACAAAGCCCATCTTGTCAGTTCGTAAGTGGTCAACATTGGTCAGCATTGGACCAAAGAGATGTCAATCATTCGAGCAGCTCACTGATTGGTCGTGTTTGCACAAAAGTTTTGGGGCCTATACAGCCAGGGACGATATGCCGTTTTGCTCATAATTGTTCCTGAAAATATTGGGACACGAACAGTTGAAAGTAATGCGGAAGTAATGTAAGCCATTACAAGTCAGTAACTCATGAATTTTAAATTGTAATAGATTTTTAATCGGTGACATTCTTTCTTTAATTTATACTTCTCTGACTTCCCCAGAACGTTCCGGCGGTCCCGTGGACTATTTTGACATCGCTGAGCGCGTGGAGATGGGCCAGATGGCGTCCATGTTCTTCAACAAAGGTAAACATTCTCGCCCGCGGGCTTCCACTGCCGTCCCTTGTCTGTCCCGTCGGTCACCTTCCACACCCGAATGAAATTCTATAAACGAGTCTTGCCTTCGCAATTGCAAAGACAAGAGATGTTATTATTAGGAAAGAACTGCACCCTCAAGTGGTAATTAGCTCATCATTCAGACACTGGTGGTGTGTTGGAGTCTCACACACGCACAAGCATGCTCACACGCACGTGCATGCACGTATGCACTCCGGCCAGCAGGGGGCGCGCTGAACACACATGCTTGATAGGCCGTATTATTGGAAAAGGGCAATACTGTATGTAGGAATAAACACACCCGCAGTTGTCTTTGTAGTTGGAATCATGCAAGAGAGAAAACATAGAATGCTGTCCAGAGGGTGACCCAACTCAGGTGATCAAGGGTTACAATTTTTAAAACAGAAGGATTGGGGCAGGGCATTAAAACCCCCCCCCCCCCAAAAAAACCCCAAAAAGAAACAATGTGAAATTTGGAAAACAGTTAACTTTAATCATAAAATGTATTTTAATGTTTTAATTGCATTACTTCAACTTCATTATTTAGTTCTCCTATTGATTTAATAAATCCAAAAAGAATGCAATGTTCTATGTAAAATGTGTACGCTATATTAATAATCAAATCATTCATTTTTGAGTTTTAATTGTATTTATTAGAATTATTAACCAAATAAAAAAATAAATAGCAAATAGTGACATTGTGTGTTATATTTTAAAAAATAATTTATTTTAACATCATAATAAATCATTTTTTAAATTATCCATCATCCAATATTAAAAGTTTAAATTCAATTATTATTATTCATACTAATTTTTTAAATTCTTGACAATTAATTTCAAAGTAAGTCACATTTATTTTTAAAACGTAATCCATTTTAATCAGGTATTTTCATGTTTTATACTTAACTATTATTGTATTATGTGTTATGAAAAAATTCAAACTTAATGCAAATCACAAATGTACAGTTGGTGACAGTTACTTGGATAAGCGAGTGTGTAAACAAGCCGCATACTGCTTCACCAATCCAAATACATTGTAAAATGTTCATAGCTTACATGACAGCTTTCAAGTCGATTTTGGAGTGCAACAATTCAGCAACGAGTCGCTCTGAAGAGAAGCGCAAGTGACGATTTAATCCAGATGGACGCGGACAAAAACCAAAATTGCAACAGATTACGGGAGTAGATATGCGTGCACGCGTGCGTGGCGACAGATGCTTGCTTCCGATAACAAGTGTGTATTTACACTTTCTCGGGGTGAGAGAGTCTGCAGAAAAAAAGGCGAGCACCCGTGTCATTTTGGGATTCTCACAAAAACTCAATCTTGGTAAATTTTTTTGGGGAGGATGGGGGGGTCAATAAGACTCTCCAAGTATGAAAAACAAATAAGAATGTCAGACAGAGGAATGTGATTTAAAATAATCAAAAAAAAAAATGAAATAAACGTTTAAATTGGATGTCTGGCTGATAAAAAAATTGACCTCAATTTTATTTTTGTGATTGTATTAATATACCGGGCAATGACCTACTGGATCCAGTAGATGGCGCTCTAGTAAAATGTGTGCTGAAGTTGGTATCTGCTTTGTGATGCCCTTCACCGCCACCTGCAGGACTGGAGTAGAAGCTACATCTGAAGCGATGCTTTTCCATTGAAATCAGTGGAATCTTCAAGTATCAGGCCAGCTAGAGAAGTGAAAATTGAAGGAAATTGGACAAGTGTTGGGACTCTTTCACAAAGTAAATATGTGGATTTGTGGACAAAAGTATTGGGACACAGATGGCAATTGGAAAAAGTGAAGAAAATATGGCATTTTAAATAAAAAGTATTGGGACACCTACAGAAAGTGAAGTGCAGGAAAATGTGGACGTTTTGGACAAAATTATTGGAACAGTTACAGGCAGGGAAACTTGGTTTTGAACAAAAGTACTGGGACATTAGACAGTAAACAGGGCGCGTGAGGAAAATGAGGCATTGACGCATACAGGGCGTGAAGAAAAAATGAACTAAAATATGTTTTTGCACAAAAGTATTTGGGACACTTACTGGGAGGGTAAAGTAGGAAATTATGGAGTTTCGACATCCTGTTGCCATGTGGTGACAATTCTACCTTCTGCATCAATTCATGTGTTGACAAGGTCGACTGGCGTCATGTTTCCTTGCTGCAGTGTCCTATTTGTGGGTATTTAGGGACAAAATGTGTGTGTGCGTGTGAGTATGCGGGTGGGCCGGGCATCCGCCTCCGGGCTGGGCTCCATTTAGATTTAATTTGCAAATCTTCCCAAACGTACCTTCATCAAACTTTCCCTAGGATCTTTTCTCAGCAGAGACTAGAAACACGAAGGCGAAGGTTAATGAGGACAAACTCTACAATGAATCATTTGTGACCAAGCACTCGGGCTGAACGATTTTTCGGAAAATTGAGTAAAATTTACTAACCTGCAGGTAATAAGTGTTTTTTTTTTTTGTGGGTTTTTTTTTTTTTTTAAAAAGAAGGTAATAAGAGACTCTAGAATGTAACCTCAACTTTGAGTTTGTATTACGATGTCTTGTTTCAATAAATTGATATGGAAATAAGAATGTTACTAACATTAGGATCGCTTTTGTCATTTTTACGTGTCTTTTTGTTTCTGGGGAAAAAATGTTGCTAAAGGGGTCGCAAAAGTAGCTAAGTTGGCAACACTGCAGACACAAGTCATAGCTCTTGCTTGCTACGTTGCTGGGACTAGCATCCGCACGTGTGCACATAAAATGAAAGCACACCTTTCAAAATAAATGCACAGGATAGTTTATGTTTGACTTTGGACTTCATGGTCACTATGAGGGCTGCTGGGCAGTCCTGAAGGTCTTGAAGGTGGCCCCCGTAGGAGGTACTTTTGCACAGCTCCGGTCTCAAGCGTATTTCTTAAGTCTTACTTACTCCCATTATTGCTTTGATAGCATTTGATTGTGTAACGCCTTTTGTAGTCAATGAGTGGGAATGTAATGGAGTTGCCGGTCCTCTGTTGAGAACTTAATTAAAAAAAAGAAATTGCCGCCGTGAGGCTGTCATCGCGGCTGTCAGTCAATTTGGCGCCCCGCTGATGGAATACGGCAACCACTCGGGACGTCACTCTCCGCCACGTGCACCATGTGGCGCTTGCTAATTGTGATCGGGGCTACGGACTCTCTTCTAATTCAGTGGAGAAAGTTCTGGATTTCTGGTTGGTCGTTCTGTCTCAGTTTAAACTCCAAAGTTGAGAGATTGACTTTTCGATTTATGCAACCCCCCTTGTTTCTTGCCGGTGCCTGTCACGCAAAACAGCAAACAGCGGCGGCAATAGAAGCCGATCCCTATTGTAAGAGACAACCTGAAAGGGGATAATGACTCAGATTCATATTGAGTTGAGTACGGTTGCGGATTGCAAGGCCGCCGTGTCGTCTTGTGTTCCTACCTATAAAGCCTGAAAGTTCTTCAACCCCCATCCCATGTCTGTGCCTTTCACGCAGAACATCAATTGAGGGGGGAAAAGGTGTAAACTTTTCAGCTTTCTTTTGTGTGACAAGGGTCTGAGTCACTGGAGGTATACTGAGAATGTTCCGGCTTTCTTGCCCAGAGTTCTGCCTTCAAATTTGAATGTTGAGTTCTTTAATCCCCCCTATTCCTCATGGATTCCTTTCACACAGGATGGCAGCTTTTGGAAACTGATTCAAACTGTAGGGTTCAGTCTTTCTATCGCAGTACTTTTCATGCAAATCATCAATCCACCAGAAGAAAAGTAAAATTCCCATCTTTATTGGCAGCGTGAAAGGGGCTATTGACTGGATTTCCAGCCCGTTAACTTGATGAATGTTTGCTTACGTTATCGTTTAATTTTTTTTATTGTTTAATTCCTCAACTTGTTGTTTTGATTGTCGAACCCATTCAGGGTTTGATGCTGTAAACCTGCCATTTATTTTTTTTATTCCTCCTCACTGGGCCCGCCTTGACTTTCCTCTGCGGTAATCAAAGAGCTGACCGTTGACCCCATTCTTTGCCTCGCCCAGCGAGCGTGATGGATGAGGGGGGTCACTCCGATGATCATTGCTGTGTGATGATAACTAGGATGTGGGGTGGGGGGGGGTTTAACGCGAGGGCAGATGGCGAGGAATAAAAGTTTGCACTTGCGTCGGGGAGTTGATTTAATTACGTCTATTTCATATTTGCGCCAATGAGACGGTGCGCATATTAAGAAGGGGAACATGCACGTTCGCCTTGTTTGTCCGCCAACATCATCCGAATGAACTGTTTGCTCTGACGGTGCCGAGGACGACCACACCGGCGCTGCTTGATTAAGAATGTCCACAAGTGCTTCCCATTGTACACAACTCTTCTTGATGGGATTTATTCACGTGGACTTTCCAATATGTGGCTTTCATCACCAACTACATACATGTCGAGTTGTCATGTGCAATGCTGCCGGCAGACAAGTCTTATTCATTTTTATTTGCTTTCGCATCTTTATTTTTCAGATGCATAGAGTGGGAGAATATGTGGTCGTAAGACAATAAACCTCCCTTCATCGAGGGTTCCAGGTTCATGGTCCAGGCTTTTAAGATTATTTATTTATTTATTTATTTGGGGAGGGTGTTTAAAACTCCTATGTTCTGCCCCCTGTTTATATTTGGTGTAATTTCACTGTCACCCACTAGGTGGCGGCACAATATTTGTGAAAGAAGAGTGAAAACGGAATATTTCAAGGTCAGGCTAATTTTTGCCAAACATAATGTCAAATCGTCTTCAATCCTGCATTTATGCCCACGGAGAGTGACGACCAAGTTCATTTAGAAATGTACATCTTTGGGCATGAATATGGACGTACAGTATATTGTTAGATACGTTTGTGTGTTTGGAAAAAATGATTTATTAACTGTAAACACAGAGCATTTGAGATACTGTAACGCTGTACAATAGTTTTGGCACAGCGGTCGACTGGTTAGCATCTCGGCCTCACAATGTGGAGTTTGCATGTTCTCCGCGTGTGGGTTTTCTCCAGGTATTCCGGTTTCCTCCCGCATTCCAAAAACATGCATGGTAGGTTAATGGAGCACTCTAACTTGTCCATAGATTGTGAGTTTGAATAGTTATTCGTTTATCTGTGCCTTGTGATTGGCCTGCAACCAGTTCAGGGTGTAGCCCACTACTGCCCAAAAACAGCTGGGATACACTCCAACACACCCGCGACCCTCGTGAGGATAAAGCTGTTCAGAAAATGGATGGATGATAGTTTAAAGTCCTAAAAAAAGTGCCATAAATGCCATAAAACCATGCCTAGGGAGTATTTAAATAGGGTATTTTTATATTGCACATTTCACTTCTTGATGTGTTGGTGTGAAACGTAATATTTTCGCTGTAGTTCTTCTGTATTGTAAAATAACTGGCCTGACCAATCTCACTGCTGCTCACGTTCCCTCCAATTTTTATCCCTTGATCATCAAAATCATGACCGCTGCCTGTGTGTATACAGATTCCTTATTTCTACTTGTGTCGTCTTTTTGCTCCTTTTTGCCGCTATTACCGCTGTCTCACATTCCCTCTTGTATATTGTATGTATGCATTCATGTACATTTTGCCATATCCATAAACAGTAATTATTCATCCACGCATGCCACGACCTCTCATTGTACTCATTCTGTCTGCTGTCCAAAAGGAATTTTCCCCATGACATGACCAATAATGTCTTCTGGCGATGTTGTCTTCTAGTGGGTGTCAACATGTTCTACATCTGCATCATCGTGTACCTGTACGGCGACCTGGCCATCTACGCCGCAGCCGTGCCCATTTCCCTCATGGAAGTGGCCTGGTGAGCATCCCCTATATCACTTTTTCCCGCGCCTTCGTTGTCTTTTATTGCCAGATAAAACCTGCATATAAAGTCATTTTATAACCGGACCCCGCCTCGACCCGCCAGCCTCTCCTCCTCCATTTTGGAAGGCTCGTTCGCTCACGTGCGTTTTGGCAGGGCCGAGCAGCGGCGTCCTCGGCTGCCGCGCATTCCCACACCATTGTTGTTGTCTTTCCTGTTTGTAGAGACAATGGCGAGCTGACTCCGTCTGACACCCTCCCACCCGGCCCACTGCAGCCGCCGCTGCTCCCGGGAATCTCGCTGGTGTTACGTTTTTATTGCCACCATGCTTTATTAAGAAGGCCCGTCCGCACAAATGCGCATTGTGTGGTTTCTCGAGGCGTGATAGGAACGTGCTTTCTTTCTTTAATCCTTCGAAAGAGAAAGACTGCAATAAAAAGAAAATAATGTCCTTTACACACAATACACATTTCGCTAAGTACCCCCTGTGTAAATGAATACACTCCAAACAAAGCAATGGAGCCTTTACACTGGCTGTCAAGCAATTAGAGGACAATTCGAGCTTGTAGCATCATTCAACTGCGATAGCAACATGTACAGTATACAATGATGTTGTCAAAATTAATTGAGAACTATATTGTGTGTCGCCTTTGAGAAGTAGCTCAAACGAAATTGCATTTTTGTAAAAGCAGACAAAATTAGAATATAAAATCAATAAGAAATATTTTAATCAAATCATCTACTGAAAAACATGGTTTGAATACAGTGTTTTCATTTCATTTGAATAATGTGTTGATTTCTTCAGCGGGAACCATTCGTGCAGTGCAGGAGCTGTGAAGTACAACGACACCGACGCATGCTGGGGCTCGGTGACCAGGAAAGATGCCTACAGAGTCTTTCTGGTAAGTCGTTGCTTCTTATTGCCGGGGTTAAATTCACCGGCCTACACGTGGCGGTGATACAAGCGTCCAGTCCGCCGACGACTACAATCTTTTTTTTTCCTCCCCCCACTAAAATTCTTCTTATTCTTTTCAATATCTTCCATTATTTTCTTCACATGCAGCTTCTACAAGTACTTTTTTTTTTGTTGTTGTTCTTGCTCATTTCTCGTGATGGGGTTCGCCTCCCATCCAGGAAATTCGTGTTTTATTTGAGTTGAGATGCTCAGTTAAATAATTCACCACGGACTGAGCTTTGTTGAGCCATCCAGGAGCCTCCTGTTAGCGTGAAAAATACCCACTGCCCCCTCCAGCTCCTCGTTCTTCGCCTCCACGTCAGAGGGCGCTGGCCTGAAGAGACTCACCAGACTGTCCAATGACCAGTTTAAATAATTGACCACTCCCTATTGGCAAGTAGACGTGTGTGTGGCGGGGAATCCATGAAAAGCTTCCTCGCGCTGCATCCAAGCAGACTCCTCCGAATCCCTGTTGAGATCTCCAAGGTCTTGATGACCTTCAGTCTTTAAAAGAGGCCAATAGTTGGAAAGTTGGCGAGTCATTCTGAGCCGTGAAGCAGACCAGCGATGCTTTCGCTTCATCGTTGGTGTGGCAGACTGACTGACACCTTTTTGATGCCAGGAAAGAATAAGAAAGAAGAATTAATGATGCAAGTTGGTCTTTGAAGGACCCCTGGAAATATGCCTTAAGTGGCTGCTTCAAAGCAAAATGGCAGACTTCCTGTGTGCTTCAAGCATGGCTTCTTGAGACTTTTTTGTGGGTCTATTTATGATAAATATGATTACTAAGTGAAAGTGGCTTCGGGGCTGAATTTGAAGAAAAAATAGGTTAGATGCAACTAAGCATAGTGAGGCTAAAACAGCAGTTTCAAATCAAAATGGTCAAATTCCCGTTTTTTTTCAGACCGGGCTCTTTGAGACTTATTTTGTGGGTCGACTAACGATAGATACCCACAAAATTTCATGTTGCCAATGGAATTTTGCTCAATGGGCTAAATTCTCAAAATAAATTGTAATGTTAAGTTTGAGCGTGAATCATTCAATTCAAACCAAAATGGCTGACTTCCTGTGTCTTTTCAACTATGGCTTCTTGAGACTTTTTGTGGGTCCATCCATGATAGCTGTGTCTATGAATTTTCACGTTGCTAAGTGAAACAGGCTTTGGGGGATATTTGATTTTCTGCCAAAAATTCTGCATGCTGCTAAAATGGGATATATTTCAAGGATCTGCATGACACGTAAAAGTGTCCGTAATTCCCGCTAATCTACGCTGGCCTGAATGAGTCTGCGTCTGATTTATGTCTTATTAAATGAGAAATATGGCGGCGGCGTTGAAGGGGACACAAAACGGCGGGAATAAATCATAAGTCAAACGGCGGGCGTCGGGCAGAATGTAAATGAGCCTTCTGCTGCCGCCGTTCATGTTTAACAATCAGACCGTGAACGCGGGCCGACGATGAATGCGGCGAACATAAAAGCATCCTGGTTTATTAAGGACCTGAGTAAAACGACACGACTACACTGGCGTCGGGGCCATAAATCTTTGGCTTTTTAGAGGATGCTTAATGTTGTCAGTCATCATCCCACCGCTTTGTTAACTTCTCCCTCTCACTCAGGTTGGATTTTTGTTCGACGAGTGCACGTTGTAATACGCTTTTGTTCGCCAGCAGCGCTGATGATTTGTCCTCGCGGCCTTGATTAAAAAGTCACTTTCCAAAAGGTTGAGATGAGGAATTGGTGGTCATTTTTCATCCAAATTGTTCATTTTCAAATCACTTAATAGACACTTTGATGTCTTTGGTTGCTGCCCTCTGGCTGAACTTGAGCTTCTCGTTTCCCTCCCCTTCAGACACACCATTGATCAAGTCAAGTCAAATACATTTATGCATTTTATAGATGGTACAGTGAAACTCCGCTACAATGAAACCTACATGGGCGAAAATTGGAAAAATGTTCATGCATGAAAGCCATTCCCACTTTTCTGCTCCCCCTATGACGAAAAGTCCTCCTGTTCCATTATACGAAATCTTTTTCTCTGCTCTTGCCTCGCAACGAGATTCACTGCAACGAAAACAAGCCTTCCGCAAAAGTCTAAGCTATCCTTTATTTGTCCCACACTGGGGAAATTTACATCCAACCTCAGCATGCCATAGTGACCTCTACTGCTTCGTTCGGAAATGGCAACAGCAACCACCACACTGGTTTACACATGCATAGTAGTTCAGGAGGTGTTTGTTATTGTTAGTTTCAGACGCAGCACGAACGTTGCATTGCTAAAATGGCTACAAAACGGACCTTTGCAGACCAAGTAGTGAAGAAAAGAAACTCTTAAACGCTTGAAGACAGGATAAAAGTAATAAAAATGAAAGATAGAGGAAGCAAGGTAAAAGACACTATGCAAGAAAATGATGTAAGTGAAAGTGAATGCGGATCGTAAATTTTGCAATTTCTTTCCTGTTTTTTTTCTTTCTACACTGGCTATATGAAGTGTCAAATAAGTGTATGCTCATATGTATGCACTACGTATTGGAATAAAAATAAAGAGTACACACATGTTTTGTGTGTGTGTGTTTACATCTGAGATAAAATTTGCTACAGTGAAAAGCCCCCTGTTGTGAGTTTTTTTTTTTTTGCTGCAAACATTATTTCGTTGTAGAGGAGGTTCACTGTATTTTCATTTGGGATGTTTTGCTGGTCATTTTTATTAGTGTCTTCCATTGGTTGGTTTTACTAGTTTGGTACAGATCATTGGTATGTTCCGTTGCCAATATTTTCCAGTCTGTGTGCTGCTGAGCAACATTTAAACATTTTGGATCATTGTACTTTTGTTGGACCTTGTTAGCTTTGTGTTCCATACAGATGTGTGTTGCACATTGACATACAGACTAATTAGTATGGGTGGTATCAGCGAGCTTTTGCTGTTTTATGTGACACAACAGAAAGTGCCCGAGCTGGGCAGAAGCTGCTAAGAGGATCAATTGGCTGTGATTTTCTGCGCTGATTGATTCCACGGAGGCAGCGTAGCGGGAATGTGGCGGGAGGCAGTTGTGTAACTACGCCGTCCGCCGTTGATCTCGGCCTCTTTAGTACCGCAATGATTGCAAAGATTAAGACGCGGATGGTGGTAAGTTTCGGAGGGGGGGGCTAAGTCTCCAATTAAACCCTGGCACGTCCTAGTTTGTCCCCTGCCTTTGGCGCATTTCACTCGCCAAATGGCGGGCGGCGTGCTCCGCCTAGCGCCACTTTAAAGCCGGATTTATGGC
>CAAKHF010021101.1:0-10352 GCA_901007745.1 Hippocampus kuda
TTCTGTCAAAGTAATTGTGAAGAGCTACAAAGACCGGTAGATGGTCACTTATGTCGGTTATGAGAAGTCCACTTTCCTTTTTATGATCAATCTTATTTATAAATATATTATCTATTAATGTGGCCGTATCAACTGTTATTCTGGTAGGTCTCAGAATGACTGGGAAAAGACCGTTACTATACATTGTATTTATGAAATCTGTTGTTTTTTTGTGTCTATTTGGGTTTAATAAATCAATGTTAAAGTCGCCACATATTATTCGTGTTTTCTTGTTATTTGAACAATTCAGCATATCTATCAGTTTTTTATTAAATGTGTCAAGACAAGATCCTGGAGTCCGATAAACGCAACTGATAATGACATTAGATGCATTTTTAATATGTATTTCAAGAGTTAAGCATTCCATTAGATTCTCTGTTGTGTTTGTAAGGCTCTCAATTTTACTACATTTCAGTGTTTTATCTACATATATTGCAACTCCCCCTCCTTTTTTGTCTTCCCTATGAGTTGCATACATTTCATATCCATCAATTTTCATTTCACTTGTTTTTTCATCATCAAGCCAAGTTTCTGACACAGCAATTATTGTAAATTTATTAAATGTAGTCAAATATTCTTTGATTTTGGTGAAGTTTTTATAGAGACTTCTACTATTTATGTGTATCACTGAAAAGGTGTTTTTCAGTTCTACATTTGTGTTGAATTGTTCGTCAGTATAGTACTCGGAGTTTGTAATGCTGTAATTGTGATTGAAGAAGTTATTGTCTGGATCCCAATTGTTCTCTGGGTCGAATGTCTTATGTTCAGATAATCAAAGATTTTAAAGTCCATGTTTGTGTTGTATGTTTCCAATATCCGTTAAGTCAAAGTTATTGTCAAGTAGACATCAGCTCTCAGCATGTTGAAGTCGAGCCCGTTGAATTGGAGTACTGGTGCGGGGGTGGACGATGAGTTTGTCATGCCTCAGTAGGCAATTTCCCCTCTTTCACGTGCCGCTTTTAGTTTTGGAAGCAATTCTTTTCTTTTTTGTCGTACAATATCTGTATAATCTTCATTAATATAGATTTTGGTACCTTTTAAGTATTTTGCTCTCTGTAGTATCATAGTTTTGTCCTTATATTTTTCAAGTTTCACCACTACTGGCCTTGGTCGAAGTCTTCCCGATTCCTGTCTCCCTGTACGGTGGGCTCTTTGCACCTCGATTGTCTCCTTTAATTGAAGTTGCTCCTTGAAGATTGTTTGCACTTTTAACTCCGTTTCAGTCCACGTTTCTCCTTGCTTTTCTTCAATTCCGTCGATTATCAAGTTTTTCCTTTTAAATTGTCCCTCTAAAATGTCCATCTTGTCGATTAAAACCAGCATACTGTCACATACTTTGTATATTTCAGATTGCATGGTTTTACAATGGTCAGATCCATTCGTTTGTTGTTTTTTGATGTCGTCGACCTCCTTTTGGGTGTAATTAAGACTAATTTTCAGTTCTTGTACTTCCCTGGAAAAATTATCAAGTCGTGTGTTTGTTGAGTCCAGTATCATCTTTACAAATCCTTTGAAGTGATCCTGTTGTTGCTGCATGAGTGCTGTGAATAGTTCTTTTTGTTGGATGAGTAGTTCATTTACTTGCGTAAGGGTCATCACTTCTTCATCCTGTTTGGTATTTTGTCCCCGTTTAGGCGGCATTTTTGGGTTTTGTTGCTCGCCGGCTGTCAGCTGGTTGGCGTCGTGTGCTGTGGATCTCTCTCTGCCAACCCGGATGTTGGTGACGTGGCTGTGGGCCAGTGGCCTCCCCGGACAACACCGCCGCGGTGTTCGAGTTTTTGCCGCTGCTGCCGGGTGAACTGTTCGGTAGGCTGGCCTGACGTGGAGGTGGCTCCAGCTGCTGATGCCGTTCCCAAAGGGTGCCCCTCCCAACTGAGGCTGACTGACAAACTTTGATTGTCCAGGTGACAGATCGCTGCGTGATCTGTCACGCACAACCTTCTATTAGGTTGTGGACAACCTAATAGAAGGGTGACACTAGTAGCTGCACCTAGGGTGGCTACAAGTGGTTGCAACAGATCCCGGGAACAACATCGGACATCTCAGTCCAGAAAAGCGCAGTGCTGGGAACAGCAAGGATACTGTGCAGAACCCTCAAGCTTCCTAGCCTCTGGTAGAGGACCCGAGCTGAATGGGGAGGGGACGGACACCACCCGAGGGGTGAGAGGAGGATTTCTTTTACATTTCCAAACATTTTGCTTATATGGCTCTCTTAGTCAAAAAGGTTCCCGAGCCCTGCTCCAACCCGATAACATGATAAGCTGTCCACTGTCGTAACCGCTGTCCCTGAAATGGCTAATATACCACACTTGAAATTAAATTTTATCTGATCCTTGAAAGCAAAATAGTATGAGAATGATACATACCTGGCCAAGGAGCAGTTGAATAGCCAGTTGTCCAATAATATTTGGTCCCTTAAAAAGCACATTTAAAATGTGTTGTAATTCTTACATCTATCAATCTATCTATACACACACACACACACACACACACACATTCAGATAGATATAGTAGGATAGTCTTAACAATAGTGGCGGCAATAGTAAAAATAAACCAGACAATCCACAGAATTATCATGATTGATAACTTCACTGTATTTCAATTATTAACTGTTAGTGCTATAACTCATATTATAAAATACCAAAATGTCTACACATGACTATTTACTGTGGACGTGATTAGTACTTGAGTCATAAATTTAGCTGAGCGTAAACACGATGCTCTTTCACACTGAGTTGTTCCACCAACGATTCGTCATTCAAATAGACATATTTATATAATTAACCTTCAACGGGAGCTTTTTTTAGAAATGTCAGTAGAATCAAATCCAAACAAAGCAAATATGATGTTCGTAGGGTTGTGTAAACACGTCGAGAGTGCCTGATCCTACTATGGCATTCTGAACAATGCAATATGGAAACTCCCATAAATTAACAATGCCGTCGTTCTATAGATGATTTTCCATTCTCCAATCATTTAACGACAGCGACCAAAACACGGTCAGCTCCTTTCACGGTTGCATCAAACAAGACAAAAAAATGCCCTCGTGCCTGCAGGCTGTTGCGCGTTGGTGCGTCTGTGTGGGTGTGCGTATGTCTGCGAGCTGATACTCAGTAACACCGTGTCAGAATTGCATGTGCCGAACACGACATTGACTCTCATTTGAAAGAACATTCTCTTATTTTTGATGGGATGCTTTAAAAACGTATTTTGCAATTTTGGAGCTTGCATTCATCCGCCAACTCGCAGCTGCGGTGTTCAGTGCTTTTTGGCAAGGAGATGAACGCAAATATGTCACCAGGCAACACACTCACTCACAAACTGCGTTCCCCCCGCCTCAGCTCCATCCCTTTGCCTTCGTCTCTTTCAGTTCTATTTCTCCCTTCGCCCGTTGTGCTCTGGCATTCATTGGGGTGCATTACCGCTGAAGCCACGTGTTCTCTGTTTATCATCAAAAAGAGGAGGGAGACAGATAGGCAATGACTGTCTCTCTCTCTCTCTCTCTCTCTCTCTTTCTTTCTTTCGCTATCTCACTCTCCGAGTGCATCCGTTGCTCAGATAGACCCACACACCTTCGGTTACATACATTCTTCCAATCCTCAGCAGCCTGCGGGTGATACACTCCACAAGACTAAAATCGCAGAATCTACCGATCAGAGAAAATCCTCGCAACACCACAGGTACCGTAAAGCGTTGTCTCTTCACCATACGAAATTAGCTTCAATTGATTTCCATTCATGAAGGTATAATATTTGAAATGATATATAAGGTGAACGTGGAACTGTGGTTCTCTTTTATGTATATGATTGAGGACAGGAGGAGGGTGTGAAAATGAGGACAGGAATTATCTTTTTTTTTTTTTTTCAAAGCAGGACGTGTGTAAATTGCTGCTGCTTTTTGTAACCCAGACTCCTGCCACAGCACCAGATAAACACCTCTCAATGCCAGATTGCGTTGGCATGAATAGGGTGTTGACAGTGAATTTATTGAACTAGGAAGCACCGTAGTGCACCATTTAGAGCCCATAGCTGCCATTATACATAAAAAACGCTTATAATGTGAAACAATCTGTAGTAAGATATGTAAGACAGTTCAAATTGCTAGCTTATGTAAAGCTCTTTCCACGGAAATGTCACATTGATTCTATTGGCATATAATTTACATGATTAAAAATGGGTTGAGTCATACAGAGAGAAGAATGAATGTATGTTGGATATTTTCATGTTTGCATAATCGGCCCTCTGCTTGTACGGTTTCAGTTTTTATAGTTCATTTCACCAAAAAGCTTGTATAATATTCGGAAAGGCATGGAAGAAGTGAGAGGCATGGTTTTTTTCCACGCACATCCAGAACATTTTTCTATTTTGTAGCTCACCAGAAAATCATTTTCAATTCTGTGCTGGCTGCACTTCTGTTACGTGAAATTGTCACTGAAGTTGAGGCTGTCATCTCATTACAGATCCCTTTTTTTTTTTTTAAGCTTGCAGTTTATATATAGATTCATAAAGACTAATACCCTTCTGTTTCTGCTCCAACACAAAGCTTCATGGAGCCAGTGAGTGATTACAGCCCACCACTGTTCTACATACACCATGTACAGAGACTAGACTAGTGACTCTTATGTTTACAATAGCATTTAACAACCATTTAAACCATTTTAATGTGGAAAAGCTGGCATGTTACAATAGACAACAGTACAATGCCAAAAAAAATTAAAATAAATCTTGTTACCGCCAGTGATTGTTGGTGACCATCTGATTATATATACCTAACCAGAATGTCAGTTAGAGAATGCACGATGCACAATGGACCTGTTTGTTTTTCCATTTCTTCACTTCAGTATGTAACGTTATCAGACTGTTTGCCTGGCTCTTAGGATGATAAACAAACAGGCCTCACCACAGTTCCATCGTAAAAAAAAACCCATTGTATTCCTGTTAAAGATTGTAGTTACTTTTTATAAATTGTAAACTTCAATAGAAAATCCATGCATAGCAAAACTTGTAATTGAGGTCTAAGATCTTGGACCAGGCGACTGCTTAGCACGTCCGCCTCACAGTGTAAAGGTGCAGCATAGTTAAGCAGAAGGAGAAGAGGCAGAGAAGGTCTCCTACTGAGATGCAGGAATCTGTTCCCAAAAGTGACGAGAAAATAACATGCCTGTGTTGCTACTCTGTGTGTGTTAATGTAGCAGTCTTTGACGGTTTATAATTACCGTAAATCTCTGCTAATTTCCGTTAGCCCATCTGTGACTTTCTGTATGTTATGATGACAGATGGTTTGGTTGTCCATTTTGCTGTTTACCTACACAATTCCTTTTGTCGTATGTTCTGTTAGTATGCGTTGCTCCCCTGTGTATGTTATAAAGTAATGGGTGTTTGAAGTTGTTTGTAACGACTAGCACACCTATGCTAATTTCTGTTAGCCGGTCTAAGGTGTTTTGGGTTATTATGTCACCATTAAGCGAAAAATTAAATGATGTGGCTGGTTCAACATTTTGCTGTTTCAATGTAGAATACTGAATTATTCTGTTTTAATTGTCAGTTTTACAGTAAACTTCAACAGGGAGCAAATAAACAGCGTGAAGTACGCATGCATTGCCTTGGTTATGGACAATTAGGCAAGCGAGAGAGTCTTCTTTTTATTTCGTGAATGTGATGTTATGTCTGGAATCTATCGACCATGATAGGTTTCACTGTATTGTATGTTTTTGGAATGTGAGAGGAGGCAGGATAATCTACTGTATAAATTCTTATTTCTGGAACCAATTTACTTCCCTCCTATTATGTTGACATCATGTGATACCGCATACAGTCTTTCACTATTTCATCAAATATATTTTTTTTCAATATGTGGTGGTGTTTTATTAAAATCCTTCCTCACTAATTAGTCACTGAAAATTAATTGGTAGGGAGGATTTTTTTTCTGAGTCCATTTATGTTTTGTGCTTCCACTTTCCTTAAGATTATCTTCGAATTGCATTGGAAAGCATGCACACCCACATACTGGGGAGCCACTTAGCCCCTTGCTCTTACAAATTTTTCTAGTCAGTCAACAGTTTGGGTTGTGGGAAGGAAAAGTTTCTTTGCTTACTCAGTATTGATGGGAGGGACAGTGTAACGCAAGTATCCATACGTTTTAGCATTACTTACATATTATTGGTGGTTTTGAAGCTTTGTTCAGAGTTAGTTTTGTTTGGAAAGAACTCATGCTGCTACTTGAAGCCCACTTTCAGCTCCCACCTTCACCCCTCCTCCACTGCATGGCATTTGGAACAGCTGAACAATGGAGGGTGGCAGCGAGTGAGCTGCTTGGAAAAGTAGTGATATTAACGTGTTTAGCATGCTGATAGAGTCTCTCTATGTTAGATGCCACTTAACACGACCTCCACTCACCTCTAGCTAGTTTTACGACACAATGTGTTTTCCTATACGATAATTACATGACACTCATTGCACCAACTTGAGTCCAATATATCTTGACTCTCCCGTTGCCCGGGATCTGGATTGCGGTTCCCAAACAAGGCTGGGTGCATGGGTCTGCAGAAGGTTCATGCATACAGATGATCATGGCAGGCACTCGATCTTACTATATTATTACAGGGATATTTCACATATACATGTCATTTGCAGCAGTAAAAGGTTAATATTTTGTCTGTAATTTCATTAATTTTCATGTACTTAAATTTAACAACAAAAAAAAATGATTGTAAAAAGAATACGTTACGAGATAACCGGCACATGTGAAAAAGTTGGACAAGAAGACACAACAATATAAATATACGCACTTGTAGCTTCGCCGAAGCATGCCCGCTTAGGGCACGTCGAGCTTCGGGCCTGGAGGGCCGCTGTCCTGCCAGCTCTTTCGGCTCCAACACACCTGATTCATGATAAGCTCATCAGCCAGCTCTGAAGCAGCATTAGAATGATCCTGATTATTTGAATCGTGTGTTGTTGAGATGGAAAACAGACAGGACAAGGGCCCTTGAGGATCGAATTTGGACACCCCTAATCTGGAGCGTTAATCCTCAAAGAATGAAGTCATATAGTTTCCAGCCAACATGAAGGAATAAGTCTCCTCAGTGAAATTCCATTTCTTATGGACGGATGGTCTTTTGCTGGATTACAATACACTTTGGAGAATGAGTAGGCCAGGAAGTGTGTCAGACAGTGCCATGTCGTTTGTTCGCTACCCACACGTGGACAATGTTGTAATTAATATGTGGTCCTCCCTTACCTGCATGAAGATCAGAGTGCTGTTTGGTTCCGCTGTCTCAGTGTCTTAAATTACGAGCACGGACTCCGCTTGCATTATGAACATAACAGCCACAATGCCGCCCATGCAGCAGATCCTCCCTCGGGCAGTTAAACTCAATTTCCCAATTTCTGCTCAAAAATAAATTCTAGAAATACTCGGCACGGCATTTGCTTTTAATGTCAACTGCGTGGCATGTCCTCTCTCAAACTGCATCCAAGTCCTCTTTGCTGAAATATTCACTGCATATGCGTGCATGCCTGCCTGTTCTTGTGCACACAGAAGCGAGACAAAACTTACGCAAGTACACTTTTTGTAAAAATTGTGGAATAACGTGAGCGTGTACCTTGTTTGCTGTTTCTGGTCGACCGCCTGCAAATTTTTGCTGTGCATAATGGCATTGTTTTTCTTTGTGTCCAATGTGTGTCTGTTGTTTAACAGGATATGACACACACGTTGTTTCTCATTGGACTCAATATGGATGCACCCGTGTGTTGAAAATGTTGCCATAAAAGTGAAATTGATCAATAGCGAGGTTTATTTGATCAACTCTTAAGGTGATTAATTACTCCAAATCAAGCCACACAAAATGAATGAAGCCTTCCTTTTGTCTTAATAAAACATGACTCACACTTCACAACACAGTGCCATGTTTTTTTTTTTTTTTGAGCAGTTTGCATCATTGTATTATTTGCCCCATCGTGTCAATTTATCGGCACAGTAATAGTTGTCCATCCTGCATTCATTCTGCTAGTGAGTAAATAATGAAAAAATGCTTACAAATCACTTCACAATTCCTCATGGTTACACAGGAATCATGCAGAGGGCAAAAAGAGGACAAAAAAAGAATACAACAATCTATTTTTGAACAGTTCTAAAGCTACAACAGACACTGGAACAGATCATTGAAATAAGACTGGGAGGAAAGCCAGTACCATTGAAATACAAAATTCCTGCTTGGTAGCAACCTACACAAGGCATGATTGTAGCCAGGACATTTGTTTTTCTCCGAGATCCTGAGAGGCCCTCTGGAGGGTCCTAAGAGGGCAGCCATGTGTTTAAATATTGACTTCTTTCCTCATTTATCCCAAGACAAGGATATAGCAATGGCAATAGTTTCATGTTCTTCTCTCGTGCATTTAATGCCACAGTGCATACTTGCACTTGTCAGCCGTTGGGACTGGTACACTATAGATAAAAACAAATAAGACTATCAATTACATAATCTGGATTTGTTCGTGATTTTATCCTAACTTTTTTTTTCTTTTCAAGCATCAAGCGAGATCGTTCTCGTATGGGGGCGGGGGTGCTCTTAACCTTTACATGAATACTTTTAAAAAGTAAAAGCATAGATAATGGTGGTATGTTCTCCTAACTCGGGGGTCGGCAACACGCGGCTCTCGAGCCGCATGCGGCTCTTTAGCGTCTCCCAGTGGCTCCCTAGAGCTTTTTCAAAAATGTTTGAAAATTGAAAAAGATGGGAGGGAAATATATATTTTTTGTTTAATATGGTTTCTGTCAGAGGAAAAACATGACACAAACATTATTAACGTTTTCCGATGCTGTAAAATGTGTCGAATAAATATTAAATGTCAACATTTTGTCAACGAATATTTGCGTCATAGCCTGTGACACACGTTTCTATTAGCAGGGCTGGATGTAAGTCAGGGGGCTGTTGTTAAAAGAATGGGAATCTGGGCAGCCAAGAGAAACATTTTTAAACGATACACGTGAGCTACGATAGTTAGCATGCTGCGAAAGTGCGTCCCGTGCCTCGTTCATCTTATCGGTTGTTATGGCTGTTGATCATTACGGCATGCGTGTGTAAGTGTGTGCCAATAACCATCCAAACCCACATTCACTTCTCCTGTCAAAGAATGGTCCAGACCAGAGTTTTATTTGCTATGTTCACTCGTGTCCAAATGAAACACATTCAGTATAGGTCTACTTATGGTTGTGAGTGAGACTGCACCCTCAGACTGAGTAGTGTGAGAACTTTTATATAGTTGCATTGCGATGAATCATTATGTTCGATAATAAATCATTCTGAGACTATGATCGATTTCCATTGTATTTGGAATAAAAGTCAATGGCATTAGAGATGTTTTGATTTTGTGATTTAGATTGTAAAAACAGGAACTATATTCAACTCCTGGAATAATCACATTAATGCTATGAAACACACTTAAAGAAAACAACTGCAATTACATTATGTGGTAAAATGCTCCCTCACTTTTTTCAATATTACATTACATTACATTACATTACATTACATTACATATCCATCCATCCATCCATCCATCTTATACCGCTTATCCGGGGCCGGGTCGCGGGGGCAGCAGCTTTAGCAGGGAAGCCCAGACTTCCCTCTCCCTAGCTACTTCTTCCAGCTCTCCCCGGGGGATCCCGAGGAGTTCCCAGGCCAGCTGGGTAACATAGTCTCTCCAGCGTGTCCTGGGTCGTCCTCGGGGTCTCCTCCCGGTGGGACATGCCCGGAACACCTCACCAGGGAGGCGTTCAGGAGGCATCCGGATCAGATGCCCAAGCCACCTCATCTGGCTCCTCTCGATGTGGAGGAGAAGCGGCTCTACTCTGAGCCCCTCCCGGATGACCGAGCTTCTCACCTTATCTCTAAGGGAGAGCGGCGGAGAAAACTCATTTCGGCCGCTTGTATCCGGGATCTCGTTCTTTCGGTCACGACCCATAGCTCGTGACCATAGATGAGGGTTGGAACGTAGATCGACCGGTAAATTGAGAGCTTCGCCCTTTGGCTCAGCTCCTTCTTCACCACGACAGACCGATACGTCTGCATAACAGCAGACGCTGCACCGATCCGCCTGTCGATCTCTCGCTCCCTCCTACCCTCACTCGTGAACAAGACTCCAAGATACTTAAACTCCTCCACTTGGGGCAAGATCTCCTCCCCGACCCGGAGGGGGCATTCCACCCTTTTCTGACTGAGGATCATTGTCTCAGATTTGGAGGTGCTGATTTTCATCCCAACCGCTTCACACTCGGCTGCGAAACGCTCCAGTGAGAGTTGGAGAGCCCTGCTTGAA
>CAAKHF010021102.1:2450-15104 GCA_901007745.1 Hippocampus kuda
AACAGCAATATAAAATTATGAAGTGCACATCTAAGGTAAACTAGTACTCAGCCTATAGTGGATTTAAGCCATTGTTGCATACTTCATTTTTCTCAAGTTTGCTTTGAACACAGCAGTCAGGCTATGTAGATTCTGTTGGTCCTTCTTGCGCATGAGTCTCTCGATGGTTTTGTGTAGACATCATTTCAGATGACTACACTTGGTTCGAAACAACACTGGAGACGTTTTCTTATTTTCAGCGTGGTCGCGACCACTGCACCACTGAACTCTTAAAAGTAAACTTTCCATTCATAACCTCTGGGTTCCCAGCACTTATGATGGCGAGATGAAGCCCCGCCAACCATCGAAACTTTCAGCTAACGGTTCCAGCACATGTACTAACACATTATTAGGATTCATTTACTCTATGGCGCCATGAAGAGTTCACTAAAATATACTACAATCTAGTTTCCCCCTACACAACAAGTGATACGCGCACAGAGAAAACTGTATTACAATTAGGAATGTGCTTTTGTTACTTTGTATTGGTGGTTTTAAATCATGGCTGCCCAACCTATTTTGACCGAAGATCTACTTTTGGTCATCCAACCACCCGCGATCGACCCGTTACTGCACAAGTGCGCATATGCACGCACTTACACACGCATGCCATGATGAGCAACAGTCCCTCGGATGAAAGAAACAGAAAATTAAAGTAGACACAAAGGTTTGTGAGTTTTTGAAAAGCAAATCGCTGCCTACCTTAGTAGAGACCTGACGCGGAGGCATAGGACACACTTTTGCAGCGTGTTAATGATCGTCGCTCACATGTACCGTTTTAAAATGCTTCTCCCGGCACTGGCACTCCAGAGTCCTATTCTTTGCCGATGCCCTCCGTGATTTGTACATGAAACAAACCCTGAATGACAATAATCATGACAATAAAAGATATAGTGCAAATGCTCTGATCGCAAGCTGCAATTGCAGACTGCTGATCGCTAACAACTTCCGGTGATGCAGGTCGCACGCCACTGTAGGTGAAAGGTGACCTGCTTTTTTGTTTTCTTTTTTTTTAATACTTTTTGTGAAAGTGAGACTGATAGGATCCTGTCCTCTGACCCTGCTCCACTAGTGCCACCCACCAACCCTCCTCCAGCGGCGCAAGCCCTGCAGCGTTTCTCAGATCCTGCTGCAGCAATGCATGTCCTGCAGCCGCCCTCAGACCCTGCTCCACTGGTACTATCCCTGAGAAAAAAACAAAACAAAAACTAACATCTTACCGTGGGCAACTCCAGAGTGGAAAACAGGGGGAAATTGCCCTGTCTCATTCAATAAATATGACATTTTCATGTTGTCCCTCTATTGGAAACTGGCCATATGATATTATAACGAGAAGGGTTTTAGAAAAAAGTGAAGGTATTTGGTCCAAATGGCCCTTGGGCCCCCTGGCTTCTTATCTTAGGCCAACAGTCTTGAATTTGTGTCTTGAACTGGACAGTGATTTTAAATTGGACCAGCAAAGTTCTATGGCCCAGCTTTTTTCATTTTATGCAGCTGGTGAAAGTACAGCCTCTCTTTTCTCAAGAGCACTTTGAACCAGTAATTCATGCCTTTGTCACATCTTGACTGGATTACTGTAATGCACTTTACTTTGGAGTCAGCCAATCCTCCATTGAGCGTCTTCAGTTGGTCCAGAATGCTGCTGCTCGCCTCTTGACTGGTACTCGTAAGAGGGAGCACATAACTCCCACAGTGGCATCCCTTCACTGGTTACCTGTACATTTTAGACTTTTTAAAAAATTATGATTTGCTTTCAAATCTTTAAATGGCCTCGTCTCACCTTACCTCTCTGAGCTCCTCCACCACTATGCACCGGTACCTCAGGTCAGAGAACTAAGTGGAGGCACAGAGGGGATCGAGCCTTTTCTGTTGCTGGTCCCTCACTTTGCAATGACCTCCCGCTGATAAAAATGAGTTTGACACCACTGCTCTAGAAGATATGTGGTTCACTCACTCACTTGGCACTGCGACGTCAACCATGTAAACTGTTTGATTAATTCAAGAAAATAAACAAGAAAAAAGTACTTCATTACCTTACAAATCATTATTGCCTTACCATTTTGCACAATGGCATAAAAAGTAAATGAATAACTTAGTAAAGTCATTATTTCCTGATTTGATCACATTAAGCCTACTTGGAGTGATTCCATTTAATGTTATACATAGTAACTATTATAAGTCCTACAGCACATGCTGCAAAATGTACTCTCATCATCCCACAGTAAGTTAATTTATCTAAATATAACAATTTATAATTTAATGAATTTGTAACTATCAATTGAATGAAAATAGGGGTGCAAACAACTTCAAAATGTATGTTTTAATATTTAATTAAAAAATGGGGTTGGATAATGGGTAGCTGTTTAATAGTCCTTCAATAAGCACACAGTGTAAACCAAAAAGACAGTCAGCTGATAAATACCACAATAACTTAAAGCATTAACCGGCTAATGCTGTGGGCACATGAAGATAAGACCAAACAAGGAATGTCCATATCAAGATTAGTATACTTATTAAACCACACAGGAAGATTAGTTGTCTAATTCTACTGACCCTCTTGAAATAAATCTGGGTTTATTTTCCAAGTAGCTCCAAAGCAATGACTCAAGCCAAGTTCCAACAGCTGTTTCAGGAGACAGATTGCTAAAGGCCAGATGATCCGATCAAGCATTACTGAACAGGTTAAATACGCTTAAAGAAATCAATTTCATTAGCTCTTGGTATGGTGCCCCTCCAACCCCCATGTATAGATATATCAATCACTCTTTGCAACAAAAAACATTTCTAACCATTCACAAGAAAAAGCTTCACATTCAACATGTATTTATTGCTATGCAGTCACCCTTTATTAATTATGAAAAAATGTGGAGACAATGGTGGCCTTGGCAAGATCTATACAAAATTCATATATTTGTTCGGCTAGCTATACCCCAGTGCAACCTTTATACAGGGGCAGCAGTTGGGAAATGAACAGGCAATTATTTGATTCGTTACATACAAATATTTGTAGAAATACAGAGGTAAAACTCTGACAATTATGAATTAGATTTTTTTTTTAAATCTTGACTTTAATATAGAATACACTTTTTTCATTTTTCCCCAAGGAAAAAACACCTAATGTAAAAGGCATCACATTTACTTTCTTTGCCATATCGATAACCCTGCATGTTTTGGATTTCTTCATGCATCATGCAAGCAGGACATTTATGATCCATACTTAGTTTTGATTATATGTAGTGGTGCTAACTTGAACTATTATATTCTTATATCACTACTTATTGTTAATTATATTTACTGTACAGATTTTCATTGAAGAAAAAATGAACTATTCATGTCCGGAGATGCCAACCGATAGACATTCACTTTCATAACAATTTGTCCGAATTCATATATATTTTATATTTTGTCAAGAACCCTACTATGGGAACGCTACTGTGCAATAGCACAACATAATCAATACTATATAACCATAAGTGTTAATAAGTAATGCCTTCCATATTTGTTATTGACATGTATTTATTGCACCAACCTTGTGTTGGTGTTCGCAGTTGCAGCTTGAATCAAGGTATTTGAGATTTCAGCATGACACCATAAAAAAATATCTGTATCTATGCATTCATTAAATTGTACCGCTTTAGCAGGGAAGCCCAGTCTTCCCTCTCCCGAGCCACTTCTTCCAGCTCTTCCCGATGGATCCCAAGCCGGGAGATATAGTCTCTCCAGCAGGTCCTGGGTCATCCCCGGGGTCTCCTGCCGGTGGAACGTGCACGGAACACCTCACCAGGGTGGCATCCAGGAGGCATCCTAACCAGATGGCCAAGCCACCTCATTTAGCTCCTCTTGATGGAGGTGGAGGTGAAGTAGCTCCAGTCTGAACCCTCCCGGATAACCCAGCTTTTGACCTTATCTCAAAGGGAGAGCCCAGGCAACCTGCAGAAGAAACTCCTTTCAGCCAGTTGTATCCGGGAGCTCGTTTTTTTCTGTCAAGACCCATAGCTCATGACCATATGTGAGGGTTGGAATGTCGATCGTAAATTGAGAGCTTAGCTCTTTTTTCACCACGAAAGACTGATACAAAGTTTGTATCACAACGGAAGCTGCATCGATGTGCCTGTCAGTCTCCCGCTCCATTCTGCCCTCCCTTGTAAACAAGACCCAAATCCATTTCGCACCTTCCACTTGGAGCAAGATCTCAGCCCAGACCTGGAGAGGGCACTCCACTCTACTGCTCCCCCTGCCTGAGATGTCGGATGGTGGACCAGAATGTCCTCAAAGCCATCTGGAAGTCGGTTTCTTTGGCTTTGCGGAACTCCCCCGCCCGAGTTATTGTTTAGCGACTGCGTAAGCGGCGTTTCTCTTGGTCAACCAATAACCGTCGGCTGCCTTCGTAGTCCTACAGGCCAAAAAGGGCTGATAAGAATCCTTCTTCAGCTTGACTTATCGCCGGTGTCCACCAAAGGGTTCGAGGTTTGCCGCCACCACAGGCAGCGACCAACTCACGACCATAACTCCGATCGGCCTCAACAACAAATGTGTGGAACATGGTCCATCTGGACTCAATGTCCCCACTACACCGGGGATGTGGGCAAAGCTCTGCTGGAGCTAATAGTTGCAACTCTCTCTGACAGGGGTTTCTGCCAGATGCTCCAGCACAATACATTTGGTTCTGCCAGGTTAGACAAGCATCTTTTCCCAACATCGAAGTCAACTCACCAGTAGGTGGTGATCAGTTGAAAGCTCCGCCCCTCTCTTGACCCAAGTATCCAACACATGTGCCCGCAGAACCAATGATACGACGATAAAGTCAATCATCGAACTGCGGACAAAGTTGTTCTGAAGCCAAACCCACATATGGACACCCTTGTTGTTTGAAGATGGTGTTCGTGATGGACAACCCCTGACGAGCACGGATGTCCAATAACAGACCACTCGAGTTCCATCGGGGGTGCCTGCCAATCACACCCTTCCAGGTCTCACTGACATTGCATGTGTGAACATTGAACTCCCCCAGCAGAACGAGGGAGTCCCCAGCGGGAGTGCTCTCCAGCACACTGTCCAGACTCCAAATAGGGTGGGTACTCCGAGCTGCTGTTTGGTGCGCAGGTACAAACAACAGTCAAAACACGTCCCCCCTTCATCCACTGGTGTGAACCTCAATATACAGGCACTGAGTTGGGGGGCAATGAGTAAGAGAAGTAATGTAATGTAAGTAATGAGAAGAGAACTGGTGCCAGAGCGCAGGCTGTGTGTGGAGGAAAGTCTGATTATGTCAAGTCTCTGCCTCAGACACCAACTTGGGCTCCGTCCCTGTGAGAGAGGATACAATTAATGTCCCGAGAGTTTAGCTTCTGTAGCCGGGAATCGGACCATCAAGTTGGTGCCCAGCTCATAAAGCACGCGACCCCTTTGACTCCTTCCACAGGTGTTGAGCTAATAGGAAAGGAGACTCACATTGCTTCTACGGGCTGAGCCCAGCCGGGCCCCATGAGTGCAGGCTTGGCCACCAGGCGCTTGCGGGCAAGCCCTCACCTCCAGGTCTGGTTCCAGAGGGGCACCCCAGTGACCTGTGTCTGGGCAAGAAATTACAAATCCATCTTCATGCTCCTAGGAGAGCTACAAAACTGGCAGGACAGTGGCCCTTGAGGACCAACTTTGGACACCCCTGATCTATGACATTTATCCTAAGGGTTCTTCTGAGCCATGTTTTGACTGGTTCTTCGCCTAGGTTCTGTTTGCCATGGGTGACCCTACCAGGGGCATGAAGCCCCAGACAACTTAGCTCCTAGGATCATTGGGACACACAAACCCCTCCACCACTGTAAGGTGATGGCTCATGGAGTATAAAACGTGCAAAAAAAAAAGCTGCCAAGCTGCCTATCATGTCGCATGGTGAAATGCTTTATTATTCAATTGTCTTTTAATTATACAGGGTACATACTGTAACAAGAGACACCTCTGCAAAGGTTGTAGTTTTGCATTCCAAAAGAATGATCACATTTGTTGTGAGAAGTGCATCAAACTTGAAGCATAAATAGTTGAGTTTTCCACACCAACTGAGGTTGGTGCTATCCTGACCAGCTGTCTGACTAGCAGAATTTTTCACACCTGCTTGGATGAGAGGCAGATCATATTCAAAGACAACCAGAACAATCAAGTTGCATTCCATTCAATGCCTTGAAAATAAAATGACGTTAATGAATGAGAATGCTTACAGGTGTACACTGCAAACTATGATCCCAGAACAGTTTCATGTCTTTTCAAACTCATTGTGCAAATGAATCTGACAATAAATAGCATGTACAAGATTTTAAAAAAATGCACCTTAAGTTCCCTCACGTACAAATTTCATCTCCCAGTCAAGAAATATCACTTCAATCGGCTTCCTTGAGACAATTTCTTACTTACCACAGGGCTTTTGCGCAACCTTGTCGTATCTTCGAACTAAAAGTTGAACACAAATTTTTTTTCTGTGAGTAACAAAGGCTAGATTAAAAAAAAAAAAGTTGAGTGTTGATTCGTGACAACAGTCATTAATTAAGTCTTTTATTCCCCATGACGTATACATGTGTCTAAAAAAACACTACGGTTGCCTACCCACGACGTATTTATACGTCTTTTGCGAGTTATTTTTCCTTTGCATCAAAGTGTGCTGAAGGGTCTGACGCTACTTTTGACTCCGGATAAGGCTTGTCTGCATTGTAAATCATTTAAAATATGTCCAGCAGGTGGCAGCGGGTATAAGCGATCAGCCAGGATCATGCTGCAAAAGAAGTACAGGTGAAAGGATGCAGGGAAAAGTTGTGGAATTAGGAGACAGTAGCGATGTACAAATCAAAACAATCAACCTTGATTGTTGGTTTTGGGGAAGAAAATCTTCCACAAAGAAGGAAAGGGAAGATTGATTATCATCGCAAAAGGAAGCAGCAGCCATCAAAAGAAGCTCGGAGGATACGAACCTTGTTTTTTAAGTGTCTTGAGTATTTTGCTAAAATTTTCTGGGTCACGCTTGTTCCCGACTTAGGTAGTTGTTACCCTTTTTAACAATTCCTTTTCTACCTTAAAATAATCAGGTTAATCCTATGTGATTTTCATGGGTTGTTTTTACCACTCTTCAAAATAATTTTTTACACTGTAGGCTGGGGATGACTGTCGTGCATGTGCTGGAAGCTTATAAGAAAGATATATTAAAGTACTGATGAATGTTAAATGTTTACTTTATTGTGTATTAAAACATTGTATAAAGAATAATACGCAAAAAGAAAAAAATACATTTAAAGATGCATTTGCATCAGTACTTATTTGTTGATCTGAGGCTATTTGTTCTTCTTAGGAGAAAGGTGAGCTCTCTGTCTGGATCTTGACAGCCTGATCTTGTTTCTCACATGCTCTCCTGCAACTTTTGTCTCTCCTCTGTCGGGTGACTCTATGTTTTCTGTGTCAACTGAAATCATGCTCTCTTCGTCAAAGGGAGAATCTTGGGTGACCTCAGATCCAGAAAGATCCTGTAAGTGGTCTTGATGCTCTGCTTCAAAACTTTTCCGGGATGGTGAATCGATCTCAACACAGGTATTGGCTTCCTCTGCTTCCACTTTAAAAATTCCAAGGGTTAAAAGGGCAGTCTTGCCATCTTTGTTTTCATCTTGATTGTCTGTTGGAGTCAATTCACGATCCGTTTTTGACTGGGGTGCTCGTGATGTCGATCTAACTGCAGCTGATGATTCAATTACAGAATTCTCTGTCTTCTTTTGGAGAGAAATAATTTGTTGTTTCTCTGCAAAGACAGGAAAATGAAACGTTTCCAAATACTCTCTTTTTCCAAACTTCTTTTAACTGATTACCTGAGCTTAAAATGAGGTTCGGACTGTCAGCTGGAGTGTGTAAAAGTGGCGCCGAAGGTGGAATGTGTGTCAGCCTCTGCCATTCTACAACAAAAAAAAAAACAGTTATTTTCTTTACCAACGACAAACACATTGACATATTATTAGAAAACATACTAAATATGACATACTATGAAAGGGAAATTAAGTGAATACACCACACATCTCAAAGTCAAATTACCGTGGTTGGAAGAAAACCAACACATGCATGTTTTTTTTTTTTAAACAATGGATGGAATAAATATGGTGGAATGCTTGATATATCTCGAACAAAGCTCAAGGTAATTTAATTAAAAGCAACAGTCCAACGTCTGTTGTAGTCCCACCCAGGCACACAAAATACCTTCCAATAATGATTAATGAACCAGTCAACTGATCTTTGGCCACACAGCCTCCAAGTGTGTCTCCGTGGTAAAAGGGTGTCTGTATTTACTCTTTAACCACCGTTCTCCACTAATCTGAATTTAACTGGACAAACAATTCAACCTTGTTTTGATCCAAACAATAAGTAGTCACCGGAGCACAGTGCAAGCATGTCACTTTACATGTCATTATGAAAGGCGTGTGTATCCAGTATTTGGATAACTGCTTGTGATGTCAACTCTGCATCAACTTCAGAAAGCAGATTTTCATTTACTGTATGTAGAACGATGAAAAACAGTTCAGGTGTTTTTTCAAAGAGGTACACAACCTACTACACATTCAAAAATCTTTCCAACTGAATAATTGGTTCTACTAAAAGTGGATTAAAACTAGTGACGTGCATTCAGGGGAGGCAGGTGAGGCTGTGTCTCCCCTGTCATCATGAGGGGGAAAAAGAAACTAAGTCATAAAATAACACAAGTATTAATATTTGTCCTCTGGACTATGATTTTGGTGTGGTTATTAATGTATTTTCAGTATTTTTATAGTAAAAACCGCAGAAAAGTCTTTATTTCCTGCTTAAATAAATGTAGTCTCCTTCGGATACGAGAGTTGAGGCATGGACAGCCGATATGACATAAAACCACAGGAACATTGCTTGCCTTGAGGCAGCCACTACCTCTGCCTCAAGGAAGGCGGCGGTAGTGAGCAGCCTGATAGGCTGCCACCAGCCAGGTCACGGTGAACTCTAACCCGTGTGCAAAAAAAGAGAAGTCTGCTATGCGACTCAAGAGGCTGTTATTTCTTGCCCTGAAAATGGAGGATTTAGTTTCAAAGATGGACTTTCAAACAAAGCAAGAAATAATGAATACTGGGAGACCAATGCCAGAACTACCAGGTTTGCTTCAAACGACGGGAGTCGGGAAAAGACGGTGAACTACTTGTTCTTTTCAAATGCAATGGTATACACGTAAAGATTGGTTCTGTGGCTGTGCTATAATAACGTATTTTCTGCTTTCCCCGCCTTTTATTCTCAACGAGTGAGACAGTGTGCACCATACTGTAACTTGAAAAACTTGACGGGCTGTCTGCATCCTGTGTTCGGAATGGTTCTTTTTTTTCCCAACCTGCCGATGAGCCCTCTTCCTGATTGCGCTTCGTCACTGTGGTGAATCGTTCGTCTTGTATTTGTTGATGAAATTGTCGATCAATTTAGTTATCGTATCAATGACTGACTTCTATTTTTGTTTTTGTTTAAAAAAATAAAAGGGTGATGAACATTTTGAGTCACTGAAATTAACACTGGATCAAATGGTGTTTTTTTTTAAATGGAGATCTCCCGAAAAACTAGCATACTTGGGCTTATATTAAATATTTAGCTTTTGTTGCCACCATGTTGTGAACCAGTGTGAAATCAATTTCAAACAATTTAAGCTTTGAAAAGCAACATTCAAAAATTCAATTTTGAGACCTTATTTGAGACATGTTTTATTGCAACTCACAAGTGTAAGAAAGCAAATCTTTTTTGTTTTCATATTTTCCTACACCACTCTGGGGAGGGAGTGCCCCACCAGTCGCGAATCTCACCGCACGTCACTGATTAAAACCTACTGTATACAAAACATGCATTGAAGAACAAGATTATGAGGCGATGAATAAACACTGCACAAGTTATTAAAATAGACAGTAAGGGATAATAGGCATTTGTAGTTGCTCTTCTGGTGGAAGCGAATTGTTAAACATCTGCAAAACAAAATGGTTATATCTATAAATCAAGAATTAAGAAAATTTAAATTGGACTAACGTTGTAATTCATGTCGTTCAGTATTCATTTGTGTTTGAGATGAAAAAGAGAAATCCACTGGTTTGGGTAAACCTGGTAATGCCTTGGTTCCAGATGCGCTGCTTGGGAAAGAGATGATTGAGTTCTGGCTGTCTGTCAGAAGGCAACACTTCTCTTGTGCCTGAGAGAATGCAGCAAGGGACTCCATGGCACTGGTGAAGGTGTCATGATGCTGGACTAGTTGGCGTACCCACTTGGACAGACCTGAAAGTAAACAAAGGCACATCAGAAAAAACTTTCAAATGCAAATCTATTATCTTAAAACATGCTATGCAGTTTAATGCCTGACCCATCAAGGAATAGCGAGAAAACTCTGATTTCTGGGAACTGAGATGTTCATTAAACCCTTATAACAAAATGCGCAAAAATATTTTTGCCATATTATTTTGTTTTAGATATTTGTTGTATCATATTCATAAGTATTATGTAGATTACGTCAAAAACTGAAAATTTGGGGAAAATCGTATTTTAAACCTGCAGTATCAAATTTGAGATTACATTCAGATGTTTTAATGAACAATAAAGAATGAGTTACATAATAAAACTGCATGTATCAAATATGATACGAAAGGCATTATAGGGTTAACATTGCAACCTCAGTCCTGTGTTCCGATTGGCAACGACCCATATGAAGTGTTTGTTTATTGAAAGAAAGAAAGAAAGAAAAAAAACTGAATTAGAAAATTCCCCAGTTGAAATTATCAGGGTGGCTCTCAATCCCAATAGAAAAGCAAGAATATAAAGCAATAATTAGACCTAAAACTAAATAATCAATTGCACTGTATGTGCGTGCGCACACACACACACACACACACACACACACACACACACACACACACACACACACACACACGTATATATAATATGTATATACAGTGGTGCCTCTACTTACAAAATTAATAGGTTCTGAAAGAAATTTCTGAAATAGAAAATTTTGTAAGTAGAGACGAGTTTTCAATATAAATGCCCTAATCCGTTCTCAGCTCCCCCAAAATTCAGAAAGAAATGTTTTCTAAAGCTTAAAAATGCACCAAAATATGTCACAAATACATGTCACAATTAGATTATGGCACAATAAATGGGAGTTGTGCATAATGTAAAAACCAAAGAATAAAGAATAAAAATTATTGTCATTTAACTTTTACCACCACCCTCATCATTTTTTGCCCTTTTTACTTCATGTTCTCTCTCAGAAGTGGTTTTTACCTGGCGTTTTGCAACAAACAAGGCAAATATCAGCATAGTGAGTGATAGCCCAACTGGTGGACACTTTTTCTGGGTGATTCACATTTACGTAAAACTATCGGAGCGCCTCGTGGCCTGATGGGCAAATGACGAGGACACTGCATTAACACATATCTATCTACACACATTGACACATACGGTAGAGGTCTCTCTCAGCCAATGGAATGCCAGGAAGATAGTAAGTAATAGCCAATGGCAGAGCAGCAAATATCTACATTCAGGAAACTCTGAGCTGTGAGTAGCAGACGAAACTGTATTTTTAGCTTTGGTATCTTTTTTTTTTCCAAAAGTGATATTTTCAGAAAAAAAAATACTGAATGACTCAAAGGTTTTGTACATGACTGTACGCATGATTGGTTCCCGGCGTGATGTCGACCAATGACAGCACGAGTGCATTTATTCGTGAGCTGCGCATCTTCGCAGCCCCGCCCAGCACTTTCCCTTGTAACTCGTCACGCTGTTGACTCTGATTGTTCGCTTGCTTCTCTCTGGCATACTGTCTCTTCTTCTGTTGTTTGCTACGTGTGTGTGTGAGGGGGTGGGGGGGTGAAGGCGAGCGTATGGAGAGATGGAGAGAGAGATAGAGAGAGAAAGAGATGAGAGAGAGAGAATGTGTGGTGAGAGAGCAGAGGTGCCCAAACGTTTTGGACTGAAGATCTACTTTTCGATCAACCAACCACCCGCGATCGACCAGTTACCGCACACGCGCGCATGCGCACACACTTACACACGCATGCCATGATGAGTAAAAGCCATAACGGCCCCTAAGATGAACAAAACGGAAAAATTAGTAGATACAAGAGGTTATGAGTTTGAGAGAGAGAGCGAGAGAGAGAGAAGAGCGAAGGCGAGCATGTGCGAGAGAGAGAGATGAGAGGGAGAGATGGGAGAGAGAGCAAGAGAAAGAGATACGAGAGGGAGAGAGAGAGAGATGAGAGGGAGGGAAATGAGAGAGAGAGTGAGTGTGAGAGAGAGAGCGAGACAGATCCTGAAGTCAGTTGAATGGCAAGATGTGAGCCAAACCATGAACACCTCTGCCTTGCCAGTAATCAGATACCCGCTGGCATACTTCCCTAGCCACTGGAAGAGATGCAAGCCACCGATATCAAGACAAGAAAGCTTCTCCCAAGGCACGGTGGGTAAAAGGAAATCACTGCCTTCCTTTGTGGGAGACCTGATGCGGAGCCATGCAACGCACTTTTGCAGCCTGTTAATTATCGTAGCTAACGCATAATGTTTTAAAATGCTCCTCTTGGCCCTCCAGATTGCCATTCTTAGCGAATGCCA
>CAAKHF010021104.1:0-13180 GCA_901007745.1 Hippocampus kuda
CTAAAAACAGTCAAATCTTTGAGTTTGTTTTTTTTTTTTTTTTTGCTTAAAGGACAACTGACTTCAGAGGCCACCATTGCAGACGTGCTGGACAAAGGCTCCGGGGCAGTCATTCTCCTCGACGGTGAGCGAGTCCTGCCCGATTATGATCCTCACTACTACTAAAAGTCCTTCTCCCTCCTTTCATAGTGAACACATATAGCGGCGCCGAGCTGCTCTGCTTCAACCAGTTTTCTGTGTTCGTGGTCGGCGCCGGAGGCTTCGGAGGAAAAAGAACATCGGAGAAAGCCAAAGTGTGTTAAATTCTGTGTTTTTATGACAACACAATAAGACATGAGGAATATTAATGGCGCTTCCCGCTGTGTTGCATAAACCCCGCAGGCTCTTGTGCCGCCGCCTCAGCGAGCGCCGGACGTCGTGCTGGTTGATTCCACCACCAACGACCAGGTGAAGAAGCAGCAAATCAAATGTGAAAACACGTGTCGGAGTGATTCCCAGGCCTCGTTAATGTAGATGTCTTCTGGATTATGATTTATGACTCTCATCTCCTGACTCCTAGGCAGCCTTGTACCGTCTGAGCGGGGACTGGAACCCCCTCCACATTGATCCCAGCTTTGCTGCCATGGGAGGTAAGGCTTGAATTGCTCGAGGATGTTCAATCTTACATTGATTTGTTTTAAAGGAGATATCTCCCCCACCACACACAATTTCAAAAACGTTCCAAGTTCCTAACATGTCTAACAACATCCATCCATCCATCCATCCATTTTCCGATCCGCTTATCCTCACAAGGGTCGTGCTGGAGCCTATCCCAGCTCTCTTCGGGCAGTAGGCGGGGGGACACCCTGAACCAGTTGCCAGCCAATCGCAGGGCACACAGAGACGAACAACCATCCACGTTCACACTCCCCTACTGACAATTTGGAGTGTTCAATCAGCCTGCCACGCATGTTTTTGGAATGTGGGAGGAAACCGGAGTACCCGGAGAAAACCCACGCGGGCCCGGGTAGAACACGCAAACTCCACACAGGGAGGCCGGAGCAGGAATCGAACCCGGTATCTCTGCACTGTGAAGTCGATGCGCTAACCAACCACTGGACCATCGGGCCGCCCGGTCTAACAACATACTTTCGTCAAAATACACCAAAGATCACAATCGTATTAGACTTTACACACCCTGTTGTTTGTCTTGCTGAAATTAGTTGGTATTTTGGGGGCGGCCCTTTCTCTTAAGTGACCGACAGTCTACACTGCCCTGGATACAGCTGGGCCAATGCTGAGTCATAAAGGCAAGTCGGGCATTTCATCTCATTGAGGCAGCAGTTCATGGCTTTTATCAGACGATGATACCGTTTTACCAAAACTAATCTGTGCCTCCCCAAAAATGAACAAACACATGCAGCTCTGCTTACCTTTTGGCTTCCACATGATCGATGGCTCGTCATAGCTGTTGGAGATGTGGGTGTTGTTACTTTCACACAATGTGGTTTGGCAACAAGACTGCAGGTTTGAAAGTGGCTCTGCATTTTCAGACAGCCTCGCTTCCAAGTCATGGGCAATGGAACAGCGCAGGGGCTGTTATGTAAATTAGCCCTACTGTTGTGTAAAAAGTGGGGCAGAAGGTCTCGCTCAGACACGTTTTCAGAAATGGGCAGCAACATTGACTTGGTTGCTTACTTTAGCATTTAAGGCATGTGCAGGCACTCAAGGGACCCAACGATTTACACACAAGCCATTAAAAAGTCCATTTTTCGTATGTCTACTTTGAAATGTCTGGTCAGGCTTCCAGTCACCCATCCTGCACGGCTTGTGTTCATTTGGCTTCGCTGCGAGACACGTCCTCAAGCAATTTGCTGGCAACGACCCCTCCAGATTCAAGGCCATTAAGGTTTGTATTGATTTCAGTCACAATGCTTTGGGGTGAGAATCACATAATAAGTTGCAACAATAACAATTTTTAGATTTTTTTACTAGTAAAATAAATAATCTGGTCTAATGAAAGGTAATCAACAGACGTGTATTTATTTCTGGTTTCTAGATGTGGGATTAACTCAGGCTGTGACTGCATATTCTAAAAATTCTATTTTCTCTTGACTATCAAGCAAATTTGTCAAGTTCCTTTCCTTTTCTTAAAGATTAGTTCCGTGCCTGTCCACAGGTCCGCTTTGTGAAGCCAGTGATACCGGGTCAGTCTCTGCAGACAGAGATGTGGAAGGAAGGCAGCAGAGTTCACATTCAGTGTAAAGTCAGTATGGATCATTTCAGTCCAAACACTTGAATGTCACTCAGCTTCTTACAGCCCTTTTGTCTTTTCCAGGTAAAGGAGACCGGTGCTGTGGTGCTTTCTGGCGCTTATGTCGATTTACACGAACCAGCAGGCATATCTCCCGGTCTTCCTCAGGTGTGCGTGTGTGAATCCTTACTTTTTCTTTTAAAAGAAGGCAACAACTTCTTCTTTGGATGGTGTAGCAGAGGGCGGGGCTTCGGAGTGATCTGGTGTTCGCAGAGATCGGCCGCCGCATCCAAGAGTCTGGTGGCGAGCTGGTCAAGAAGGTCAACGCCATCTTCAGCTGGGAAATCACCAAAGACGGCAAGAACGTTGCGGAGTGGAGTGAGTGGACTTATGCACGCGGCCGGCTCTACGGATGTACCTCAAACACATCAGGTTTGAAAAGGGGACTTCTTGTCGTCCTCTAGCAATCGATCTGAAGAACGGGAGCGGCACGCTACATCGCGGTGCCTCCAGCGGGAAGACTGATGTGACTTTCACTGCGTCAGATGAAGACTTCATGGAGCTGGTGCAAGACAAACTCAACCCTCAGAAGGTACGAATGAGCACAGTACAGTGGTAACTTGACTTACGAGTAGGGTCCAAATATATGGATATTTCATGGGCATTAATTAACTCATTCAGTACAAGCCAATTCTGGACCAAGTCTTAAAAGACGTTTAGAAACGTCTTTGGGAGTGAGTGAGTGAGCCTGCCTTTGTTTTTGTGAAGAGCTGTAAATGCTGCAGGGGGAATCTGGATGAAATGTTAACTTTTATAGGCAAAATAGTGGAATGCACTTAAAAATGTTTTAAGTTTAGTTTTGAAACACTGAAGTCCGCCTTGAAAGTGTTGTGCTTCCATGTAGTGCAAGACTCGCCACCAGAAATAATGAACCTTTAGCTTCCTCGTTAAGACTTTTGTCCAAATATTCTGAGTTTGGGGAGGGTTGAAATGTTTTTCTCCGTTACGTAGGCATTCTTCTCAGGCAAGCTCAAGATTCGAGGGAACATCATGCTGGGTCAGAAGTTGGAGGTCATCCTGAAGGATCAAGCCAGGCTGTGAGCACCTCCTACAAGAGTCGACCCGCCCACAGGGAGCGGGTGGGAGGGATTCCCAATTTATCTTGCTCGTCAACAACATATGCTGCTTGTGGCAGAATTTGTTATAAGCTGTCGTGAAATTTGAAATGCAAAACCTGAATGGAACGGTTCTAAAAAATGCTCCTAAGATGTAGTAATAAATGCATTCATAAATTAATATGACCCTCTGAGGATTTGATAATGATTCCCTCTTCCCTGATGTAAAGTTATTTCCTGAAGGTGGTTGCCTAGTTAAAAAACAATGGCCTGTTATCTGAGATCCATATTAATTAAGTCAGAAAATCTGTGCAATTGAACTCGTTAGTCCCCTTGGATGGATTTACTCCGATGGTCCGACCTTCACGTGCAATTAAACTGTCATATATTGATTCCCAGGCAGATGTCTATTTTTTTTTTTCCTTCCTCTGGAAGCATACTAAACACTGACAGAAATGGATTTGTGGAAGTGATCCTGACAGGAACTGAACTGTACAGAAATGTTTTGTTTTCTCTTCTAATCAATGCTGATGTGGACATTTAATAGTATTATTGTTTGCTCTTTTAATAAAACAGACTTAAAGCTCAATCTGTTCTCATTACTTCATTAATGCAATGATTAATATTGTACGTCAATAGGCAGCAGGGTGATATAGTGGTTCCTAAATCTGTGTCACAGTTGACAGATTCGCCCCCATGGGGTGGAGTCATTTACACAACTGCTCTCAAACAGTTTCGGCATCAGTTACTTAGCACATTGGCTGTGCCCAGATTCTGTGCCACTTTCAAACAACGTCCGTCACAAACTGCCACCTGCACACTAATTCAGTTGAATTCTGTGGCTTCATGATGGCGTGCTTGTCACACCGTTCGAGCTTCATCCCAGTCGTCATGGTAACAGAAGCTACACAGCATTGTCCCGGCAGTACAAGGGAGCGGGGTGAGCAGTGACTCATTTGTATATGAGAAATAAAATGCATCCCCTTTAATTTACTTGTTTAACAAAATGTGACCTTTTAAATGTTAATCTGAGCCAAACGTTTGACTAAATAAAACAATCCAGACGTTTTTCTGTTTTCAAGTGTTCATCCTTATACAAGTGATAGAATGTATTCTGCATCGTGAAATGAAACAAACATATCAAATTCACAGTTGTAAGTTTTATTGTGGTGACTTGGTTTGAGAAGATGAGTCTTTTGAAAAAGAAGGCTAAAGCGCTCACCTTGATAAAATTTATTCCACTCTCCAGCGTGTATAGAAGCAAACACTTTTGCCTCGGATAAAATTATATTTAACAATTCCACAAGGAGTACCCCCCCCCCCCCAGCAGACACTGCTGAAGAAGTTTGGCAAAACAAAAGAAAACATGAATTGCACTGTCATTGTTTGGGCCGAAGAAGGAAAAGAAAAGTCTTTGCGTGCTTTTCCGTCAGTCAACACGTTTCATAAATAGTTGGATTGTCCAAGAAACTGGCGTACCCATGCTTATGCAACACGGAAGTGGAAGGATGACAAGTCAACATGAAGGAGTGTGAAGGCCTCCTCTTAAAGTTGATAAAGAATACAGTTGAAATATAAAAATAGATTTTTTTGGGGGTGAGAAAAAACGACCCACATTTTAATGAGAATACAATTGTAGAATGACAATATGCAAGGTTACGAGAATAGCTTTTAAATGTTTCAAGAATATCAATGCGGTTTTACGTGAATGAAGCAAGAATACTGTGACACCCCCCACCCCCAATCGTAATTGTGCATTTATTATAAGTTGTGCATTTCTTGTAATAGAAAGACTGTCATAGCTTTCTTGCCAAGTAAGATTAACTTTCATATTATAACAGACGCAATATTAGGACCTTTTCCAGTAATGTTCCAATTAATGAAAATGTCTTTGCCTGGTCGTATAGATTTTGTTGCAGTTATTGATAGAAATTACACTTTCTCAAAAATTTTGATCTAATATTTAGATTGAAGAATAAGTAAGAGAATTAATTTATTTTCCAGTTATATTACAGCTTTATTCTTGCAAGATACAAGACTACTAGTAATATTATGCCTTCATTCTAAACTACAACTTAATTTTCATAATTCCGGTTTTTTTTCTCTCTCTTTTCATTGTGGTATAATGTCATCTTCCGTGAAGTCAAAACTAGCGCACGTATTGTTCCTTCAGGAGCACAAACTCCCGGGTGATTAAGAAGAATTTAAATAGTTGAGAAAACAATAACAAAAAAAAATCCATTTTAATTCAAAGTATCCAGAATGAATCACATTTAGAAGCAGAAAGTGTGCTGTTATTGGAATAAAACATCTGTACAAATCAACAGTTAAAACCTGCTCACCCACAACACTTCTTTTGAGCTTATTCGGAGAATAACAGCAGCAACAGCAGCCCCCCCCCCCAAAAAAAAAATAGGAAAAGGGGGTGCGCCCATTTCAAAGGGGGCACTGGTTAAATTAAAGCTACATTTTGTGCAACTTTATACGAAGAATATAGACCACTATAGCTAGTTAGTAGCCAAAGATTAAGGACACTTCATACAATTGGCGAGGAATACAGATCTGCCTACTGTGCTGTACATGGCGTATTTACATTCTATTCAACTGCTTTATTGACATTTTACACGGCTCACAAAAAAGTGTGAATTTAAGGATGAACCTGATATGCACACTGAGCTGGACAGGTGAACTTAGTTTGACCTCTCAACCTTTGATCGCACCTTTCCAACTGTTCGTTTCAGTCCTAATATCCAAACTTTTTTTGCGAGTCGTGTAATTCAGTGTCTCCGTAATGTGCAAAAAGAGAGACAATTTCTGATGACGTCTTACCAGCGCAGTCTGATCCGCCTCGTGTGACTGAGCTTAGTTTCGACGCAAGCAAACCGGAAAGATCGGAGACACTACTTGCCTTACCTCGAACCTGCCTGCAGCTACTCTAGTCTTTTCACAGGCGGCCACAGACCTCACCTTGTTCCCGACTTTAAACTGCAACAAATGACACAAGTGGTATTTATCTCAGCTCAGGTGCGCATTGAAAAGTCAACGTTTCCATCGGGAATGGACATCCAGATCCAGTATGCTTGGATGCTTGCTTATCTTCCGTTTCCAATCAACCCATGTAACGGGGAGGAGATTCTCTTACCTCCTGCCTCTGCAGACAAATCTCAACTGGGGCACAAAAAACAAAACAAAACAAAAAAAAGCCCACGCTGTGACCACTGTGAGTTTCTGACGATATCGGTGGAACATCTCCGCAGTCCTTGTCTACAAGATGAACTTGACATCACTCTTAAGGTTGCCATGGTGATGCTGTTGGGGGCTGGTGGCGGTGGTGTTGTTATTTGCGCTGAAGCGGTTGGGAAGGATCCTCATTTTCATGGTGCCGTCGGCGCCGCAGGAGAAGACGTGATTGGCCGGCCCCACCTCCACCTGCATGACGCCCGTGCCCAGGTTGCGGAAGAGCGACTGCCGAGCGTGTTCGTTGGGGAAGCAGTAGAGCAGGCACTGCGTGGCCAGGTTCCACACCTGAAGTGACATGGGAGGTTTTTTTTTTTTTTCCCTGAGATGACACCAGTCGAAATTTGTCTCTGGGTCGTGATAGCAACTAATTGACATCAATCATGGAGCAGATTGGTCACATTGTTGCCCCCCCCCCCCGCATAGCAAGCTGATGGGAAGCTGCTCAGTTTGAAAAGCCAGCATGGGAGTCATTTTATGTGATGAGCTCCTTCACAGGCGCACAGCCTGTATATGTGACTTAATTAACATCACATAATCTGGCCGTTCCATACGCGCCCATCAAACACTCCGAACTCCTTGCTGCTTTTCAATCAGCCGGCGTGCAATTAAATACTTCACATGATGGGGGAGGTGGTTTGGAATCTAAAGCAGATGTGATGATGGTTTGCCAAACCTCGCATTTGTGTTAATCGTCAGTCAAGATGTGTTTCGTCTCATTCCCGACACCTGCCTGCACTTGCTTGGATACCCTGCGAGACTTACACTGTTTTGCTTTTTTTAAAATTATTATTATTTTTTAAAGAAGTCAATACATTCTGTAATCTCTGACACTAAAATGACTGTACGGTATCACCTTGATGATCTCTCATGGCACACAAAAGTGCCACTGCACAGTGGCTGGAAATCACTTCCGTAAGAGTAAATGGGAACCGTCCACGATTGACAATATTCACTCGTTGAACATTAGAAAGCCAGGCTACACACTAAACACCCTCCTGGGTGGAGGCGGCACAACGTACCTTCAGGCTGCCTTCGGCGGAGCCGCTGATGAAGCAGTCCTCGGTCGGGTCGACTGCGAGCGCTTTGACGGGCGAGTCGTGGGCCTGGAAGCTCTGCCGCTGGTGTCGATGAGGGAGCTCCAGAACGCTGATCCAGCCCTTCCTCCCGCCCGTGATCAGCAACTGCTGCCTGGGCGCCATTAGCAGCACGGTGGCGCCCGAATCGTGGCAGCAGAAGGCTGGAGAAAGAATTGAACAGAGGATCCGTTCAAATCTTGACACCATTTTCTTTACGATGAAATCGTGTCCCGAGTGTTCTGCGTGCTCACCGTGTACAAGGCTGTTAATGGGAGTCACCAACGTGTCCCACAGACACACATTCCTATGGAGAGAAAAAAAAGCCCTTTTTTTTCCCGTGGTTAAGGGAAAAACAAAGCAGTTGAATAAATTGTGCAGTGGCGCCTCTAAGGCCCTTGAGATGGTTTTAAAAAAAAAAAAAACCTATTAAACCAAGTGTCCCGGAAAGGACCTTAGCGGTTCCATTGAAAAGAGAATATTGTAGATTATGTTACCGGTTGTCTGTGGACAGACCCGCAGTGGCAATGAGGGAGGAGGAGCCCACAAAGACAAAATCATGAGCCGTCTTGTTGTGGCACTGCAGAGTCTGGTGCGCACACACAGATACACAAGATGCTTACAAACGCTGACAGTAATCAAGAGGCAGCGGAATAGTCAACAAAATGAAAAATGTGAGGAGAAGGAGGAGTTGAAGGAGGAAGAGCAGAGGAGGAGGAATGGTGGTGGATGAGACATCACCAGAGTGGGTTTGAACCAAAAAGGAGAAGACAAATGTTGTCAAAGGAAAAAAAAAAAAAAAAAGAGGCGCACGTGACCAAACAGGCGGGTGTGCAGGCGTACCAGATAAGGTTTGGGAGCGGCGCCGCTTGTGTTGGTCTGCCAGAGACTCAAACCGCCATCGGCATCCACGATCCCAAACTGTACAAAAACAACAATCACTCTGTTAGAATTAAGTCAGAGAGTTCATTCCATGTACGTTTTTTTTCCCCTCCACAGCAGCAGGCTCAATGTCATCTGCACCAGGGACACCTGTTGAGTTACGTCGCCCGCTTCAGGTAATGCACACCGCGCGGTCTAAACTGCAGCGCTTACATAACGGTTGGAAATGTTTGCAAATTCCGCCAGCGTCTCTTTTGCTCTTTTTGGGCTGGGCTGACAGAGACGGAGACGGCGTCGAGGCACCATCTGAGGACATGTTTCGCGGGAGGCGAGTGCACTCAGCTGAAGAACAATGTGCACTGAAGCCAACTCCCAGCTGTGCTTCGTGCCAACACGGAAAAGTCGAGAAATTATGTGTGAAGATGTCTTTCGGTGGGACAGGCTCACATTAGGGCAAAGAATTGTGAATGGTTTTTGAACAAGGCAAAGACCAATGGGAGCTAACGGGTGACTGAGCGACCTTATTTCCTTGATGGTTGAATCGAATCCTGGTCACTCTGGAGTTGCCTGGACTTCTGAAGCAGATGATCTGCTGAGAGTGACCCCACTCGAACATCCTCACGCTCCCGTCTTGAGCCCCTGTCAAGTCTGCAGTAACAACAAGAAAGGAAAGACAAGGATTATATCATCTGTGAGGTCCCAGCAGACCTAACTAGGAATAACACACAGACTTAAAAAAAAATAATTAAGTCTAAAATTGGAATAGTTCATTACTCTTATGACAAAAGAATCGACTTTGAGGGCTGAAACATGCTTGAAACGCAACATTTGCAAGCTAGTGCATCCTGATGACAATGTATAAAGGGTAGAAGGTTCCCATTACCAACGGCAGAAAACTTAATTGTCCGACCGATTTAATATACTGATATTTCTCTAACTGACATTTTTTTTTTGCAACACATTACAAAATAAGACACAGATAATGACAGTCCAACATCCTTCCCTCAATGTTTTTTTTTTGGGGGGGCGAGGGGCAATTTTTGCTTATTTTTCTCTCCATTGTAAAACTGACAGATGATAAAGGACACAGTAATGTTAAACAGTCTGTAATTTATATCTTTAGTGTTGTCAGCATTAAGGAACTAAAAATGAATTTTAATCATTCCATAGTTTTTTTTAAATTAATCGGCCAATTAATTGTTCATCATTTATTTTATCCAGCCAAATATCAGAAGTGTTAAAAATCCATATTGGGCGAGCCTTACCTAAAACATAGGGGAGGAAAAAAAAAAAGACACAAACATAAGGTGTGCATAGGCTGCTTTCTTAAATCAACAACACAAGGCCTATATGCAAAATATTTAAAGCGATGCAGCGTAACAAGGCAGACAACAGATTGTCAATTAAAAAGCTCTCAACTGTCACCGGAAAGGCAGATTTGTACTTACAGTACGGCAGCGTGGGATGTGAGGTCATTCTTCTCACATTGTTGATATTTCTCTTGATCATCTGAAGGAAGAAGGTGAAAATGAGTAGGAGGAGGAGAAGATGCGTGAGCCAACACCGGTGCAGAACTTTTGAGTGACGACTGCTCAGAACAACGAAGAGCTTCGCACGCTGAACACATCACATTGTCAAGTGTACGCGCTAAGGTGCTATGTGTGATTGACACGGAGATCTGTCATGCAAATGTTGGATATGTCCCAATGGATACAGTTACACCTGCACAAATTGATGGGATCTAAAAGCTGCCACGTTCATTAAAAACAACAACTGCAAGGTATTAAAATACCAATCAACAAATAAACCCAGACAATTAACTCCATTTTTGATAAATAGGCAAAGCTCTATTAAGCTGCGTGATGTGACTGCCGACAGTCTTGAGAAGCTGTGGTTCTTACCGACTGACTGCAGAGTTATTAAGAGCAAGGGGGTTCTCTGGCGAATGTGAATGAAGGTCACTCACAAACATTCATCTCAACGAGTGAAACCAAATCAATCTTTCAGCTGCTGACGGCAATCTAAACCAACGGCGGCCCTTTCTGCGCAGTGCGTGGGAATTCAAAGAGCAAACATAGGAGGATTATTTGACAATTTAGCAAGCACGTTCAGATGGTTGAATGCGATGCTGAGTGCATGTTGATCGTAAAATGGGATGGAATGCAAATGTTGAATGTGGTATGCTTAGCTGTAGTCACGCTTTGCCAAACATGTCACAGCGACATCCCCCTAAGGAAATCAGAAGAACTGACCACCGAAGCTCCGCGGCCCGTCTGATGGCCTCCTAGCCACGGCATGTTGATGGGCGTGCCGGGACTGCTGCGAGTGTACGGCGTGGTGCCGTGCAGGGTGACAAAGTCATCATGCGCGTGGATCACGAGGAAATCATCCGTGCCCACTCTGTGGAGACAATAACGTTTAGCATCAAAGCAGTGTACAGTCGAGCCACAAACGAAAGGACGTCGGCCATGTTGTTTCAATACAATATCTTAACAAGCAGATTTGACAGTAAGCAAACACAAGGCTTTGTATTCAAATGGCACTGGTCCAGGCTTTCGTCTAACAACAGAAAGGCAATCCCTCTCTAACCCTTTCGCCTCAACCTCCTCGTCATCGATCCACGTCAAGATCTGTGTGGCCAAAATAGATGACACATCCAACTCCTGAATGTCATGTGTAGAGGCCATGACTAAGCAATTACGATTTGCCTGGAAGAAACACACAAATTGGACACACAAGTGAGTGGAGAAAAGTACAGAAGACCTGTTTTTGCCAACTTTTGCATAAAAGATCACATCATTGATTTTGGTGACAGCGCATCCAGGGGTCTACCTTGTTGATGGCAAAAGCCGTGATGATGTCTGACTCCTTGTGAATGATGCGGGCTTTCCCCCCAGGGCAGCCCAGATCTGACTCAGTCTGCACACACACGTCAAATCATCACAACTTTATAAAGATTTCTTCAGGGCAAATAGCCGCCATCACTTCACAAAGTATTCCGTTTCTAACTGCAAGGAACCATTGACCTGACAAGATAAATAAAGTGTCAAATGATTATTTTTTTTCCCGCTTTCCAAGATAAAATATGACATGCCAGCAGCCAAAGCATGAATAGGGCCCTGCGTCTTTGTGTCCAACACTGTACATGCTGTCAGTGTATTTATGTGCGAGTTTGTTGTGCCTTGCGGGGTTAGGAGAGGACATGTGGGGAGGGGGGGGCTTCATCTTGCCGCAGTGCTAACCTCCAGCGAGCAACATAACCGGGTTAGCAGCATGACACAGCGGGCGCGTAGTGGCCTATGAGCAATAAGTACAGGCACAACCGCCGAGGTGACTGTTATTTTGTGGTTCCGCAATTATTCAACATGAGACGCACCCCTGGAGCAGGAGATTAAATCACGGTCTTTACAGCCTTTATCCGAGAGGAAACGGCCGTGGCTCTCTCTGTCAGATGCGATAAAGTACAATTTGACTTGCAGAAATCTAAATATGGTGGTTTGCCATTTACGCGGCGCGCATTATCTCTGTGGGACTCAGATCGACTGCGACAGTGTTGGGTCCAAGAATGAAAATCTATTCAGCTTCATGCGTCAGTTCTCTCAAATGGTGAGACAATTAGGACCGTACTGAGGCGCAAGAGCGAAAATGCGGTGTGTTTACAACATCGGCCTATGGAACAATGTAGGTTTATGCTCCACTTGAATAGAAAGGAGAGATGCATCTTAAAACAGGGGGTGCCAGTTCTTGGGTGAAAATGCATGTGCTCTTGTTTTGTCATCGTAACAAGATGACACACCAAAGTGGCTTTTCAATTGCAAAATACAAAGATTGGCAATGTATCGTTTAACAGCATAAAGGAACACCAGTCTGCTGGTAAATTTATATATATATATATATATATATATTTTTTTTATTCTGCTGGTCAACTCATCTTCTGTAACGCTTATCCTCATTGTGCAGAAAGAGAACAACTTTGAGGCAGCTCTCAGAATGACCTCGTTGCGTAGCAGCAAAAACTGCTTTTGCACTGAATAATCTAAATTATTTAACAATTATTTACTCGTTGGAATGGTAAACTGCCTCTTATTCCCAGACTAATTGCGCAGTACAATAGTAATGTGTATAACAAATTAAAAGATACAAAAATGTCAAAAATACTATGAGCGTGTCCGTTGGATAAAGCAAGCATGAACAATCGCTACGCTTCCATCGTCACTGAAATGTGTATGGCAGGGTACTATGTAACGTGGGTCAAGCGTTTTCCTCAAGTGACCAATTCACACATTTTCGAGCTCATAACTAAAGGATGTAAACCTTTTACCGATAAGAGCTCCAACTTCACGGGTTATTTTCTTGTCTTTGTCTTAAGTGGCATGATTTGTTTTTGTTACCATTTGACACACCACATACTCTATTCCCCATCCCTAATACATATGTATACACATGAACAATAATACATTTACTGTATATGACAGCGGTACCTGATGGTTTCCTGTCTCGTCCATCCCTGAATATTTCATGTCAGTCTGGTCTTCAACCAACTTTAATAATTTGGCAGGTAAGACAACACAAAGCGCACACACGCACACGCACATGCACACGCACACACACACACACACACAACATAGAGAAAGTAG
>CAAKHF010021110.1:0-28392 GCA_901007745.1 Hippocampus kuda
CGCACAGAAAGAACTTGCCTTAATTCCGTTTTATTTATTTCGGAATACGAAAGATGTTTTATTTTGAAAAATTACCGGATTCTCTGTTACATCCGTCTGTGTCACACTTGACTCACGTCAAGCCATGCTTCTCCGTCACGTGACCGATTACGCGAAAAACAACGTTGGAGGTCGCAAAATGAGTTTAAAAAAAACTGCTGGAGATCGCAAATGACGGCGGCCTTAAAAGTACGTTCGAGACAACTGGATTAAAGTTATGGCTGAATACTCTGAGATCGCCACAATAGCACTGTTGCTATTTCCGACATCCTACCTGTGTGAGGTGGGGGGTTTCTGCAGCAACGGTGACTAAAACAAAATTACGAAGTATACTGGACATAAACCACACACTTGAGGTGTCAATGTCTCCTGTTACCCCGAGATGGGACCGTCTAGTTGCAGAAAATCACGCTCGGGGCTGTGGTGAGTCGTCATTTTCATGCACTTTGAATTTGCGTTGTATCGTATTTTGAAGGCATTAAACATTACCATAGCGATCAGTGTTGCGGCCAGATTAGACGCTCCTTGTGTTTATTATTATATCTCGAAAACGCCATAGTTTTCATGCAGCTCATACCATATTATTTTGTTGTATTCATTCGCCACATCTTAAATGCCGGTCCCTGAAAATATTGTCTGACATAAACCGGTCCGTGGGGCAAAAAAGGTTGGGGACCCCTGCTTTAGAGTTCCAAGGATAGACTCAACTCTGCGTCAGGTACGCGTAACCAATGGCTGTTGTATCATTGTTGTTCAGAAGTTTGCCTTGACCAGGAAGGAATGTTTGCTTTGCTGTCGCTTCTGAAAGGAAATTCATGCTGTTTGTCATTAAGGCAATCCAGCTCTAGGAGTTAACGTTTCAGGTGCAATTTGTGTGGAGCACGCACAAGCCACTGCGTGAATTTCAACACTCCAGGCTGTTCCGTTCAGCATGCTTTTAAGTTTTAAAATAAGTGGACAAAGCTGTCTCGGCCAGTTTGTTTGGCTCTAATCAGGTGAGAATTGGGACAAAATCGTTGCCACTGTTTCACTCCAGAGAATGTGTGTTACATACAGTTGATATAAAAAGTCTACACACCCCAGTTCAAATACAAAAAAAAAATTTTGTGACACATAAAATGAGACTGAGATAAATCATTGTAAAGCTTTTCCCACCGTTAATGTGGCCTACAACTTTTCAGATGGAACTTGGGCCAGTTAAAAATCACATACAAAATGCATTAATACAAAATCTTCAGTATTCTACTAAACAGAAAAAAAAATGTCAGGAAAAGCCTACTAGAAACACAGATTTTTATTTGGTGTTAAATGTTAACCTTAAATGGTGAATGTGTGTGCTGACTGGTGCTGAGTTGAATGTGATTGATTCATTTTGAACATCCCAGTTAGAAGAGGATGTTTACACTCAGGTGACCACATTATTTCAACTGTTATTTGTACTTCCCATGCCAAAAATGTTTTTTTTTTTTGTTTTTTTTAATCAATCTAGTTTTACAGGTTAGAGGTCACATTAACGGTGGAAAACATTTTGGAATTATTCATTTTGTTCCCTGTATAACAAAAACCTGGCATTTGAACAGAGGGGTATCGACTCTTTTTTTTAATTTTTTTTTTATACCTTATCTACTGAAAGATTCCTTTATCATTCTTGATTGAGGTATTTTACGCATGGCCTTGAAACTTTACAAATGCAATGGATTTATTGAATGACAAAACAACAGTTTGTGTGTATTAGCATTCTTTATTCATTCTTAGGTAGTTCTTGCCAGCATTGGCCGGCTTTGTGTCAATGCTGATGACGGGCCAGTTTTATGGCCTGTTTGCTTGCATATCTTTTTTTCTATCTTTCTGTCTTTTCTATCTACATATCTAAAAATCAAATAGCAACACATTTCTTCTCAGTTTTTTGTTTGTTTGTTTGTTTGTTTCTGACATTTTTATCCCGCTGTTTCAGGGGCTGGTCTCTGACAAAATACTTAAAAGTTCACTTTTCTTGTTTTCATGTGCAGTTTTGTAGAATTTCTGTGTTGCCTACTAAATTGAAATTATCCACCTGCCATAAAAGAGCTATTTGGATGATAGTAGAAGTAGTAGTACAGTGTAACCTTGACTAATGTGATTCATGATGTGACAGCATGCTGCATTGAGCAGAGCTGTTTTCAGTGGGACATTACTCCCGAAGGACACCTGAAAGCTACGTGTCATTGGCTCTCCTTAAACTTGTGAAACTGAAGATCTCTAGTGTTTAATATTTATGGTTGTTTTTCCTTTTTTCTCCAGTAAGGCTTTTTGTTATTGGTTTCGTACAGTAGTTTGGTGCATGTATTTATTTGTGTAGTTGGGTTTCGATCTTTTGAACTGTGACCGATGGTAATCTATTGTTGTTTGAAGCCCACATCTACTGTCCTCAATTGGAAACATGTACTGACACAAAAATGATTTTTCATGTCTGTGTGTAATGACACTCTGGTGAGTTTTGGAAAAAAATGTAACACTCCAAACTTTTTGGAGCAAATGGCACCAAACTTCACAGATTATCCTTTTAAATAGGAACAACAACTTTCAGTATTATGACTAATAACAAACTGATGAGATGTCAGTGCAGCGTGAATACTCTTTGTGAGTGTACAGAATGGTTGCAAGCCTCACACTGATCTCAAGAGGCATATAGTGCACGCTGAGGAGGTCCATGTTTTATATGTGGGAGAAATGATTGAAGTTCTTTGATACATTTTTTTCAATAGAACAAGCGTTTATTTTACCAGGTTGACTACTTATAGCTTGCTCAAATCTCTTCAAACTATAACTCCAAATTAAGCGGTGCCTTGAGATACGAGATAGATTCGGTGAACTCGACTCACTTCACAGTAAACAGCACTTGGGCAAATAGAGAACAAGTCTTAAAAAATAGAGACTCCAACCTGAGTTTGCCCCTTCCAGTTTACTCTCAAACTAAATATGAAACAAAGAATTACACCTTGTTTTTTCAAAACAACCCCACAGATTGGCCTATTAGTCCGCTATCTTAATGTTACTGCTAAATAAAGACAGGAAGTACTTGTGGTCAAATTCTTTATCCTCTGCAAAGAGACTATATTACAATACTGCTCTACTGATGAGCTAAAAGGATAGTTCAACAAACAGTAGCTCATTCTGTCTGTCCTATACTGCCCCCAAGTGGTCAAGACGCGAAGCACAATGACCATTCAATTGATACGGTGTGACAAAAACTGTTTAATTCAATATAATTATGTAACCATTTGTATTTGTATAAAGTACGACTATTATGGAGGGCTAAAAGATGACTTGAGTGTTTTTAGTTACAAGCGTTGTCACAGAACGAATGAAACTCGTATCACAAGGCACCATTGCTTGATACCGTACTGTAAATATATGTGCATGTCAAAGACTATATTTTACACCCATCTTACTTCCCAGCAATGTAACGGTGCAAGCCAAGACACTTTAAATGTGCTAGTAATGCTCTACAGCAGGGATGTGACTGATAGAAATGCCTGTCATACATCTAACAGATTTGTACTAAAATATCCAATGCGTTTGTGTAGACATGGATGCACGTGTTTTCTGAAACTGCTATGCAGCCAAACTGTAAATGTTGAGCCGTTACGTTTTTGAGATATATTTTTCTATGTAGCCGCTTAGTTTTTAACAACGACGGGAACCAAAATTGTTTTTTCATCTCATTGTTTAAGCTTGTTGAGCTTTTTCTCTGGTGGTTTGCTTGATTGCCTAAACTGTTTGATGCCATTGTGTCTTTTAGGTACAGTACTTGGACCAGTAAAAATCAGCACAGTAGATTAATCACATTTCATTTTTAATTCTTCGGGAGGGTCGGGGGGGACGCTACTGATAATCACATTTCATTGTTAAATCTTGTGGGGCAAAATGCCTCTGAAAATTTTTTTACGCTGCATCTTCCAGTTTCACCTTTAAACCCTGGAGAACCCACGGCGTCAAATTTGTCAAATTCTGCTACTCAAATGCTACCCTTAAATCCCAAAAGGTCAAATTTGGCCCTCATCGTAAATTAGGATTAAAGCATTAAATATTTGAAAAAACATATATATTGGTGTTCAGTGAACACATAGGAGTCATTTAACCTACTAATACCTGAGCTCTTGCAAGGCATGCATTTTTATTTTATTTTTATTTTCTCTTTGATATGTAGGCTAATTGGGACCTGATGAGTGTAAAAACAAAGAATTATCTTTTTACATGATGTAACGTCCTCGTAAGTGGACGCCAGGCCCTTGTAGTCCAAAAATTAACATTATATAGTCTTGACAACCAAAAACGTCATGTCCACACATTTGGACGCCAGGTCCCAGGAGGTTAATGTATAATTCATCATTCTGCAAAGAAAAAAAAGGGTTCTTGGGTTCTCCAGGGTTAAAGTCTCCCAGCACAAGTGAAACACTCCTCCAGTTCGTGTTTTATAATCCAGCAAATTCAATTTCAAATTTTTCTTTGAGGTTTCACACTATGAGAACAACTGTCACATATCCCCCCCCCCCAAAAAAAAAAAAACTTTGTTGGGATTCATTTTTTCTGTAAACTTGCTGCTATCTATATTAAACATATACAAGATGGATATTTGTATTCTGAAGCTTCTTATTCATTTTTTTAAATGCATTTTTATTGAATATACTGGTGCAAGTTAAAAGGAAAAATACAAAAGATAAGATTCTGCGATTTGGATATTAGTGGAAAAAGTTTAAATTATTTTTTGTTTGGATTTCAGTAAAAAAAAAAAAAAGTATCACCATAAGGTGCGTTTGAGACTTCAATTTCAAACCACCTGCACACTGTAAGAAAAAAAAATCTTGATGGGATTTTCTGTTTGAACTCATACATTTGTATTTAGAAAATGTTAGAAATGTAAATTGGTCACACTCCCACACTTATTTTGTACATTAACTGCAAAATGACAATCTACATACAAACAGCGAAATATATTGACTGGATGGACCATGACAGAGGCAAAATTGACATTTTAGGAGTACAAGTTACATACATTTGGTAACATGATTCAGCTAAGGCCCACATGTCTCAAACTCAAGGCTCGGTGGCCAGATCTGGCCCACCATGTCATTTTATGTGGCCCGCGAAAGCAAATCATGTGTGTCAATTTCCATCAACCTTGCTAAAGTCTCTACCAAAATTTCGAATTGTCATGTGTAATAAATAACGTTGAGATTTTGCAATAATTTTGTTATTATTTGTTATTTTGTTAAGCCGTTTACACTCACTTGAACAATTACTGAAAAAAACAACAAACAAATAGTTGACTGATGTCAAAACAAGTAATCCATTTGTTGTGTACAAGTAATATGGTGAGATGATTAAATATTTATTCGGTTTCGCTGTCGTAACAACCCTACAAGGGAAGATGTAACTCCGAATTGGCTTGCGAAAAAACGAGTTTGACACCCCTGAGTGAAGCTGACCGTGTACTGTTTAACAAATGCATTTCAAATTTGCGGCTGGGCTAATGGATGGATAGATGGATGGATTCGCTTTATTTATTTATTTATTGTCAATTGATATTTCACTATGACAGTATAGACAAACTAACATTCAACTACACACGTTGAAAATTATGAACGATGACGAACATAACAAATAATATATTCTGCAACTAGGGACTGTTTCAGCCTCCCCTGATAAAGACATGTCACTGAAAACATCAACTATTGGTCAAGTTAGTGTACAAAGGGGCATGGTAAAAAAAATGTCTGCAAAAATTGTTTGCAAACTATATTTAGAAATTTTGGTTGACATTTTAGCAAGAGTAATGGAAGTTAACGCACAAGATTTGCTTCCGCGGGCCACGCAAAATGAAGTGGCCCGCCGGACATGGCCCAGGAGCCTCGAATTTATAGTACGGTACAGGTACAGGTACTGTGGAATTCTTATTCGACCCCAAACTAGGCACTTTATTGTGATTTTGGCAGACTCATACATGGGTCTGAGTTTTTTTCTTTTGTTCAAATATATTAATGAAATTATGATTCAAAACGTGATGTGACATCAGTTAACAATTCTGTCTATTTCCACTAATTTCATTGAGACACGGTCTTTTACTTTTGCCTCCAAAATTCCGACGGTCTCTGAACGCCCCCGTTTGATGGCTTTCAAGTGCTTTTGCGCACGCGCAGATCCTTCAACACGCAAAACTAGGACCATCATGGCTGATGTAACAGCGGCGGACGGCGATAAACTCAGCAAAAAGTGAGTTTTATGCGTTTTCCATCTGATTTAAAGCGTATGGCGTTCGGTTCCGTGATTCTTAGCTGTATTTGCTGTCATACAGATGACAAGTACTGTTAGCAGACGTAAAAGCGTATAAGAAAGATAGCGAAACTAATTTGCCACACGGAGGCATGCTGGTAGCCTACATTTCCCAGATGGCTGGCTTCTCAAGTCAGCGGGAAATGTAGTTTTTAAAATTATGATTACCCCACAATGATGGTGTATTTTGTGAAGGAATCAAACTACAAGCTCCATAATGTCCTAAAAGAAAGGTCGTCCACACGCCGACTGGGAAATCTGGGACTTGTGCTTTCTATCTTTTTTCCTTTGGAACATTAGAACATTCTTATTACTTATTACGATAATCACCGTATAGGACATAAGACGAGATAGTATTTATGGTATTAACGTTTTACTAAAGTTATTTCTGACCTCAATACGATATGCTAGCAACACTCACAGGCACGTGCTAGCTATCTGTTAAAAGAATTCGTTTTTTGGGTGTGTACTGTGGTTGACTTTCACGAGAAATAGCGTGCACATTCTCTTTTCGCAATTTGTCAACCCATTTTGATAGTGTCGTCTAATGCGTATCTTTCTCATGAATGTTTTCTGTCAAATATCACTGACAAGCACGGCTTTTTAACAACCAATTAAAAATGTTTGCCTTCTCTATATCCCTTATAGCAGTTAATAATCGATAGTTCTTTTTCTTATTTTCTTCTTCCCTGCTTTTGCTTTCTTGCTTGCGCTCTTTTTTGTCTTGTCTTTCGTTTCTCTTTCGGTTATTGCTTTCTTTCTTTCAGATAATATGAGCCTCTTGTATGGGTGAGATGTCAGTTGAAGGTTAAAACAGGGAGAAAAGCGACTTCAAAAAAGAAATACACAACCGAAAGGAACATTGGAGTGACTGTGTTTGGGCTCATTTTTGTATGATTTCATTCCAGTTTTTATTATGTATGTAAATGCTGTCAAGAAATGTTGACTTTTTTTCTACACTCTCTTCATCTTTGTCGGGTCAAATAACTTTATATGAGTTCTAAAATAACAAAATGTGTAATAAATGTTATTTCATTAAAAAAAACATATTGTAAGTAACTGCAACATGATACATTGACTGTAACATTTATTCATTCACTATGCAAACTGCCTTATTCTCACAAGGGCTGCTGGCGCATTTTCCAGCTGACATCTGGCAGTAGGCGGAGTACACCCTGTACTAGTGTTGTTGCCATTTGCAGAGCACGCACACTATTCACCCACAATCACACTCAAGGATAATTTACAGCGTTCAAATAACCTACAGTCGTGTTTTGGGAATGTGGGAGGAAACCGGAGTATCTGGACAAAACCAATGTAGTTAAGGGGAGAACATGCAAACTCCACACAGGAAGGCTGGATACAAAACCTCGACATGTGCACGGTGTGGCAGATGTACCAACCAGTCGCCCACCATGACGCCTGACTGTAACATGGTTCTGAAATATAGGACAATGAAAAAAGTACTTATGATATGATTCAGTTAAGCTGTATTCTCCATGAAAGTCAAGTAAGAATGTGACTTATTTAAAAGCGTGGGTGGGGCCACAGCATTTATTAATGATTAAATGTAAATTTTTGAGACTTCAAAGTTAAATACAGCTGAACCTCACAAATGCACTGTTTAGGATATAATTCAGATGTGCTCAACCTTTTTTGACATCAAGCGGCCAACATGCGATCAGCTTGTTAACGCACATGTAGGAATTCACACATGCACACATGGGAATAAGCATGCACACATGTATGCCAATGAAACAGAAAAATAAACTAAATACAAGACTAGAGTGAATTTATAAAAATGAAATCGCTGACTGTTTTAGTAGGAGACCTGACACAGGGAGACAGGAATGCACTTTTGTAGCGTGTTAAGTGCAGAAAGAAATATTACTACCACCTCTGCTTGCTCGGACGCCTTGTTTGTATTATTATTATTATTTTTTTGTATATACATATGTCTTTTCTCCAGATTGCTCTTCTGACTGGTGGCTCGGCATGCTTTGCCTGGTCAGGGCAGTCAGGCAGCAGCTGTGCCAAGCCTTTGAAGTCAGGGGACTGTGGCATAAACATGCACATCCATGTACAGCTGCCGTGCCTGCCCAAATTTATGGGAACCATTGGAGAGGTGACAAAAGGTTGGTGGCTTTTCCTTTCAAGAGAGAATAACAACCAACCTTTTGTCACCAGCAAGTTGTGGCTTTCTTTCTATTGGTCAGTTTGCCTTTTAATATGCGGTGCTAAACTTATACGGCTCACAAAGTATTATTTTTGACTATGAAACATAAACTACCAAATGAAAGATTCGACTCTTTTCTTTCATTACCATAAAGTTTGTTTCTTCCGAAATCCATTTTTTTGTAACCAGCTGTTGAACATCGTTTTAGTTCACCCAAGACTCCTATTTTGGACCCCCAAAAAACGCAGAAAATATGCGTCTTGTGTCAAAATATATTTTATGCACAGCAGTGACTTCAACACTAATAATTTAGTGACGCCTCCAACTTCTGAACAGTCCTTCCCATCAGTCACTTCCTGCAAAAATCGGACTTTGGTGGAAACATGCACTTGGGCACTTACGTTGTTAGCGTTACGATATGACAAACGTTAACTGTTTGCACACTACTTAGTGTAGCAGCAGCAGTAGTAGTGTGTGTGTGTGTGTGTGTGTGTGTGTGTGTGTGTGTGTGTGTGTGTGTGTGTGTGTGTGTGTGTGTGTGTGTGTGTGTGTGTGTGTGTGTGTGTGTGCATGCAAGCAAGCAAGCATGTGTGTGCATCTGTCTATGTGTGGTTATGTATGTACATTATGTACGTATGTTACTTCTACCTCTAAATTTCAAATAATCTGTCATCTTTTCTCTCCTTTGAACCTTTTATGTATACATTCAACGTGACAAACACTTAGATCAATCACAAGCTTCTTGTTATGATCCAATTTCTAAAGCTTCCGCTGCACCGTTTTTTGAAACACGGTGATCTCCACAAGAGACGCAATGCTGCCATCTTCTAGCCATAATTTTTTTTTTAACATTTATTAGTTTAAAGATCAAATCAGAGCTGGACAAAAAGCTTCTCCAAAGCCCATTCCTATTTAAAAACGAAATAGACAAAAAAATAACAGTTGACAGTTCCTGTGGCTGGTGCTCCTCACTAGGGTTCTCATTGACGCCATTTCATGTCAATGACAATAGTATCGCCCAGCCCTACAGACATGCATGTATTTTTTTATCCTCCGCAAACCCCCCCACTCCAAAAAAACTGTTATTGCAGTTTACCAGTCACTTATGACCTTTTTCTACATGCCTGTCCACTACTGCCCCCTGATGACCATGTGGTGCACTGCAGAAGGATCTGCAATCAATGAAATCATGATGCACAAACTGTTTTATGCTTTATATGCTAACTATGTTATTATCAAATGTTTCTTAAAGTACAATATTATGGTATTTATTCAAAACAGAGCAATAATTTGGGGGAAGGATGGAGGGTTAGAACGTATCAATGGTATTTCCATTTATTTCAATGGGGAAAGATGCTTTGAGGTACATGCATTTTGCGTTAAGGTTAGAATAGATGACCGTAGTTTATTTGAAAGGAGATTGCACATATAGCACAATTGACAAAGTTGACATGAACGTGAACATAAAACATGGTTTAAAAAAGGTTAGAATTTTGTATTTTTCATCTGTAGTCCCTTAACCATGATATGAAAGAAGCATTAAAATACAAAAGGAATACGTAAGAATAATAAAAGACACTAGACAAAAAGGAGCGTGTTCCCTGGACCAATTAAATTCAAAAGTCAAGACACCACTTTGCAGTGGACCCCAGCATACTTTTCCAGAAGGGCTTTGGAGGTAATGCAGCCCCATTTTACTAGGCTTATTGGCGATATGCATCGCTGCCTATTCAAGGATTTTTATTTCTTTATTTTTCAATAAAAAAAGTATATTTTTTCCTGATTCAATTGAATGTGCCTAACTAAATTGCTGAGTTTTGGGCACCTTGGTTCCTATCCTGAGCATTGCAGGTGTCTGCTGTACTCAGTTGTATAAGAGGCAATGGGTTATGGTAATAGTACCGACCGCTATCTAGTGGTACAGCATGGTATAGATAGATGACCAAGATGCATTTTCTGGATCTTCTTCTCGGTATCACTGATTGCATTTCACCTTCTCACCAATAACTGCTTCGATTCTTCATGTCTTACCAGTGAGCTGAAGAGGAGACTAAAAGCCGAGAAGAAGGCTTTGGAGAAAGAAGCCAAGGCCAAAGAACAGGTGCAGCTAAAGAAGGAATCCAATAACGGCACACCATCAGACATCGCTGCCATAGATGAGGAGACACTCGACCCAAATGTGAGATTCTTGGATGAACGTTGGCTTTTACCTTTCATCGGCTGAACACTATTTACATTGTTTGCCTCCAAATACAGCAATACTACAAGATTCGCACACAGGCCATTCAGGAGCTCAAGGGTACAGCTGAGGACCCGTATCCACACAAGTATCACGTTGATTTGTCGCTCACAGAGTTCATTGAGAAGTACAATTACCTACAGCCAGGGGAACAGCTAAGGGATGTCGTTCTCAATGTGTCAGGTATTGTCATGCTTGAATCCTTTAGAAATGATTGGATTTGAGTGAGTGTATAAGGTGTCAATAACTGTTTATTTCTTGTCTTGTGATTGGCAGGCCGCATCCATGCCAAGAGGGCATCCGGTGCTAAGCTGCTGTTTTATGACATGCGAGGCGAAGGCACCAAGTTGCAAGTTATGGCAAACTCCGGGTACTGAAAGATTGAGTAAAACAGTGTCAAAATAATCCCTGTTGCATCAATATAATGTGTATGTACATTTATTGACTAACCAATTAACTGCCAGACATTGTCAAAGCAGAGTTGCCTGTATTGCCAGCCATTTTAGAACATTTCCACTGCCATTTCGCGACAATTTAAAAATGGTGTTCTCTGACAACATAAGCACCAAACTTGCCAAAACAAAATGTAGATTCTTCTTTCACGAAGATTTTTTTTTCCCTTATTTCAGTTTTTAGCAGTAGAACATGGGCGCTTTCACTCAAAACATTGTTTTCTAACCAAAAAGTAGAGGGAAAAACCTGGGGTGAAAAGAAACATGTCAAGCAGAGCACTGACTTTGGTGCCCGTATCTGTTGCTTTTGATATATATAGTAATTTTTTAATTTCTATATATTTTTGAACGTGGTGTTCACCATTCATGATTACAACACAATTTTCCCGACCTGCCAAGATACATTTTCTGTTTATACCTTACATACGCACTCCATCCGACCATCTACAGGATTTTTTTTTAAATATAACAGTGCTTTACAGTCCTGAATTTCACAGATAAAATGGGTGAGCCCCTCGTCCACGCGTACCAATTCAAAAATGTCCTTGACCTAGATACACTTTGACAGCTGACAAGTATAAACGTCCATGGCGATGAATGACTTAGTTAATGCTGCAATATGAACTAAGATCACAGTAGCAATGTTGTCCTCTCAAGAATCATATCCAGTACATAATTTTTTTGTGCTTTGGTTATCAGATGTGTTTAAACAACAGAAGGCAAAGTCATGTATGCTCAAACTTCATGATGGATTTAAGAGGTAAGGTCCTGTAACGGTGAGTTTTTCCTCACTCTGTCAGGAACTACAAGTCTGAGGAAGACTTTGTGGCCATCAACAACAAGCTCAGGCGCGGTGACATCATCGGTGTCCGTGGAAACCCCGGGAAGACTAAAAAGGGGGAGCTGTCCATCATCCCCATCGAGATGACTCTGCTTTCGCCTTGTCTCCACATGCTGCCTCATCTCCATTTTGGACTTAAAGACAAGGTAATACATTCCCTATAGGACACTATGTTATTGTCTCACGAAAAATACAGTGGAACCTCGGTTATTAATATTTTCATATGTTATGGGTTTCAAATACTTTTCCTCAAAATGTTGTCGCACACACTCGGTCACAGATATTGTATTGAATGTGAGGTTGGGAACTTCACCAAACATTGACAACCGTTAAAAAAAAAATCTGTGTATTTATTTTATACGACAGAGACTGTCAAGGTTATTTTTGTTAATACGTATGGGTTTCATGAACAGATTAATTGGATGTACACTATTTCCTAGAACAAGTACATTTTTGTAGTTTCAGTTTTAGTCTGACCTTTGAGAGCAGATACGGTAATCCCAAAAACGAGATAACACTGTACAGAATGTGTTCAAGTCAAAACGAGATAACACTGTACAGAATGTGTTCAAGTCAAAGTGTGAATTTAAAATTCATACTTCGGTTTTACAACATCTTATTTATGCATTTGCAGACCTTAACCTCTGTATTAAACAGAACAATTGATGATTGTAAAGATGTGTCACTGCAAAGGTTTTGATTGAGATTACTCATAGATTAAATATCACCCAAGTCCCTAAACGGTAGCCAAAAAAAAAAAAGTTGGGAGTCACTCAAACCTAAAAATGAAAGAGGCAATTTTTTTCAAATATCTTTTTTCCCCATCTTTTGTGTTCTTGTCATGGCTTTCTAAAGGAAACACGATTCCGTCAGCGCTACTTGGATCTCATCTTAAACGACTACGTGAGGCAGAAATTTATAACACGAGCCAAAATCATCACATACTTGCGCAGCTTCTTGGACCGGCTAGGATTTTTAGAGGTAAGGGTTTGACATGCTTATCACAACCTATAAAATATACTTTTTTTCCCCCTCTCCATTCCTCCTCCATTTAAAAAAAAAAATAAATAAATCTTGCTTCTTTTGTGTGAAATTTCCTTCCAACTCATGCTTGCTGTCGTTTTAAGATTGAGACCCCAATGATGAACATCATTCCCGGTGGAGCAGTGGCCCGTCCTTTTGTAACTTACCACAACGAGCTGGATATGAACCTATATATGAGGATTGCTCCTGAGCTTTACCACAAGGTAGTGTACAGCATTCTGAGAGGCAAACAAACATTTTAAATGGAGTACATCATCAGTTTACTGTTAACTTATTATTTTCTCTTGAATATAGCCTCTTAGCCCTGAGTGGATTTTAGACATTCTTAATTATGCACTGTGCGTTCTACCTATAGATGCTTGTTGTTGGTGGGATAGATCGAGTGTATGAGGTCGGCCGTCAGTTCAGGAATGAAGGCATCGATCTCACTCACAACCCGGAGTTCACCACCTGTGAATTCTACATGGCATATGCCGACTACCACGACTTGATGGACATAACCGAGAAACTTCTGTCTGGTACGCAGTAAACCGCTTGTGTGGGATCAACAAAGACCTCAATCGGTCTTGCTTCATGTTTTCCATGAGGCAGTCTGTTTCAAAGTGCTGTAGACTGTATGCATACGTTATGCCGTGCAAATGCTGAGGGCAATGATGGCCACACACACATTTGGAATTTCTGTGAAATTTCAAGTCGTAATTAAGGCTGGATATCCTGGAGGTCCAAATGCTCATTTCTGATGTAATGCCTATATCCTGTTTACATTACATTTCGAGTCACACGTCACTGCTGTGGCTTCCTTATTCATCAGTCAGGGAGCTTCATTCTGTCAGGTCGCAGTATGTGGAGTCAACCCACTCAGGAGAACTTGATTTCCCCAACACACAGGAAGATTTTTGGTTGTACATAATAAACAATTTCAATATTTTGACCCCTTTTTCATTCGACTGTCACATCACTATTGGGTCAAGAACAAAAATACTGAGTCTGTTTTGTGTTTTCCTTTCAGGGATGGTGAAGCACATCACGGGAGGTTACAAGGTGACCTACCACCCTGATGGTCCAGAAGGAGAAGCCCATGAGATTGACTTCACTCCACCGTTTAGAAGAGTGAGCATGACACATGACCTTGAGAAGCTGATGGGAGTTAAATTTCCTCCCACTGACAGTTACGACAGTGACGGTAAGATTAGGATACAATCTGATTTGTTGTTGGTATTGTTTTTGTTTTATGCGATTGGCACAGGAATTATCGAGAAATGATGTCCATATGTCTTTCTTCCTATTAACTCTTTAGAGACACGTAAATTCTTTGATGACCTGTGTGCCCAGAAGGGAGTTGAATGTCCTCCACCCAGAACAACTGCCCGCCTACTTGACAAGGTACTTTATTTACTTTATTAATTATTACATATGACTTGAAGCACTCTGTTGTTTCTCAGCTTGTGGGAGATTTCCTGGAGGTCACCTGTATCAACCCCACATTCATCTGTGATCACCCACAAATCATGAGCCCCTTAGCAAAATGGTGAGGGGAGACATCACGGCTCAATTCTCTCAAAGATGTTTGCAAATGCCCCTGCCTGACAATTGAAATGGTCTTTCCCAATAGGCATCGATCAGAGAAAGGCCTAACGGAGCGCTTTGAACTCTTCGTGATGAAGAAAGAAATCTGCAACGCCTACACAGAGTTGAATGACCCCATTAGACAGAGGGAGCTTTTTGAGCAGCAAGCCAAGGTGTGTAATGGACTTTGTAATATGGTGCGGTGCTATGTTTTCAACTCACAATTGGCGTTGCAATCGAGCGAGAGAGAGAGAGAGAGAGTGACACACAACGATCAGGTTGTTAAGCAATTTAATAGTGGGGCGCTGTTAAGAGATTTATGACCCGTCGAAGTGGTTGGTGTTTGAAGAGAGGTTGGGGGGGAGGGGGGGTTGTGCTTTTTCCAGCATGCATCCATGAGAGCAAGTAGCATTGCCATTTAATGTGTTTGTTGGTTAAGTTAAAGTCCTCCAGCTGGTACCGATGGACGTGTGCAAACATTAGCATTAGCTTGCACTAAATTGGCCTGGCATTTAATGTAATTCATGTCTGTTTGGCACGCCTCTTCACAACGGTTATTACCACTCCTAGTTGAAGTTTACTTTCAAACTACATATAAAACAGAGAGGATTACTTGTTGTATAATCAAAACAAACTCATACGTGTTTCTTTAGAAAGACCGCAAGCTTAATGCAAACGCACTATGCAAAATTCCATACGTGGGCTAATGAATAGCATCAATGTTGCGATGTTATAACCTTTTTGAACAATGGTTATTTGAATACAAACGGAGCAACACACGTAGACAGAAATGCTACACTTGTGACCTTCTGTTAAATTATTTTATTGTTACTACTGTATGTTTTTCTAATGCACAATATTGTAGGGGTTTTTTGTTTGTTTTAATAAAACACAATTTGGATTGCTTTTAATGAAGTAAAGGGGACATTAACCCCCTTTTTCTTTTTTTTTTTTTTAAAATGAGAAAATGTTCAATCACATTTCAGAGCAACTGTGATGACGTTTTCAGTCGACAGCAAGAGGCAAGATGGCTCCCTCCTGAAATAGCTAAGAACGAGTGGATTTTACTGCTTAACTCAGATTCCACAAACGCATTATGAATCAAAATGTCATGTTTAGCTTAGTGAAGGCTCATATTAACATATTATTGTAATGAACATTTTTGAGTTGACTTCCACTTGACGAAATGGAGCTCTACTCGTGGTGAGTGCCTGGCAAAAAAATACTTCCCTCCAATATTTTTCAGGCCAAGGCCGAGGGTGACGACGAGGCCATGTTCATCGACGAGACCTTCTGCACAGCACTGGAATATGGTCTCCCACCAACAGCTGGATGGGGAATGGGCATCGACCGTCTCACCATGTTCCTCACAGACTCCAATAACATCAAGGTAACGCAGTGAAGAAATGCTGACACCCATTTTTGACTCCATAATGGGGGAGAAAGAGGAATGTCAAGAACCACATAACCTCTCTGATCTTAAATCAATCGTTTTGACAAGTTCCTGAAGGCGATCAAATTTTATGAAAAGACTTAACAGTTTTATTATGCGTTCTTTCTCAGGAGGTGTTGCTCTTCCCAGCCATGAAGCCTGATGACAACAAAACAGGTGTTCCTGCAGAGGGCACCTCTGTGTAACGTACTCACCCTCGACCTCCTTGAAGAAGGCCGGAGAAGCATTTATGTCAGGGGTCAATTGTGAGGTCTGCCGGGTTTTGTTTTTAATGATGTCAAAGGCTGCGTTGCTCAATTACTGATACAGATTGTCTGCATTTTGCAAGACTAAACATTGCATCATGAAAAATATTGTTTCATTGAGATTTTTTCACGTTCTGTGACATTGTTTGTTGGGTCTTACTTGTTTGTCAGCAAGTATACGTTTTAATCTTCATTTTCAACCAGACCCTCATCGTTTGATCAGTGACTCACATCCTATCCATCACCCTTTTGCAGATCAAGATGTAATGTTTCAGAATATCCTTCAAATTTTTTAAAGTAGTCAATTTGTTGCTCAAGTCTGACTAGTCTAACTTTGATATCTGGAGTTGAAGCATCGAAATGTAATTGAAGCATCTGTTGTAATATTTGGAGTCGTCACAATACTGCAATCTCTCCTGTCGTCATGTCTGCTTATGTTTGCTATCATCGACAGACTCCAAAAGTCAGACCTCTAATGCATCTGAATAAAGCGCTTATGAATATTTTTGTCTTTAAAATTTTTTAAATACTATTTAAAATAATTATAACAAGTTATTTGTGCCTCATCCGTTCCTGGTTCAATTTGAGCATTATTGCACCTTACTAAAATGTGAATTTTGCTGCTCAGCATATTGTCCAGAGAACCAATGGTCATCCTTGATTTTATGGTTCCCTATGTGAGTCCCCTCCTCCTTTGACACCACCACCACCATGAAAAACGGTCAAAGTTTTTTGATTACAAATTACATAACGGTAAGAATAGATCAACATTTTTGTAGTTTCAATTTTAGTCTGACCTTTGAGAGCAGATACGGTAATCCCAAAAACGAGACAACACTGTAACACTGTATAGATCAACAGTCAAGGATGACAACAAAGAATCCAATACAATTCACAAATGTGTTTTCTTTGTCTCTCGCTAAAATTGTTCACCGTCTTCGTGACTAATAAGTGATATTATCGAGAATTGCAAAACTAATCTTACTTTTCTGTCAATTACCGTTTTATAACGAGAATGTGATGGAATCAAACGTCAAATCGCACTCCTGATGTGTTGATCCTTTTCATGTTTTAACTGAAAAGGATTAAATTAACTGTATTTCCCACCATTTCCGCAAGAATTAACCCCCCAACACGCACACATACTCCCCCCACCCAGTTTTTAAAAAGCTGACAGGAATGGGCTTATATATTTGTCCTGGTTCAGCCAGTAAAAAAAAAAAAAACATCTTTTTTTAAACCAATGTTTTTTTTCGAACGGAGAATCCGTAATACTGCGTCTCATAATTTGACGTGGATCAACTACAAGTAAAACTTGCCGAGAAATAAGCTTTTTAAGGTTTTGTGTGATCATACATGACAACATGTAAAAAAATGTGAAGTGAACCGGTTCCGTCAATAAAACAAATCTGTTTGCATAGTTCCATTCAAGTTTATGTAGCTCGGAAAAAGAATTCATACAATGTCTTGTCTGAGTTTGCTGCTTGCTGTGACTCTAATCTGCGTATTGGCCGCTAGATGTCAGCAAAAACTAGAGCCCGTCCCCTCCTCAATTGATGATGCGCGCTCCCGAGGTCAAGTGTATGTGCGCCGGCTCCCACGCGCACCCACACGGAGTGAAGATGGCGATGAGAGCGGCGCTGCGGTGCCTCTCCGCAAACTTGACCTCCGGACTTCCCCAGCTGTCGCCCACCGCGGCTCTCCCAGCGACACGGCTGGTGTGGGCGGCGAGGACACTGAGCACCACGACTGCCCGCACCGAAGGTAAAACACTTGGGAATTGGGGTTCACAATCTCAAGCGGAAGTGGACGTCACGTTCGACTGGCTGGTCAGACACAAACTTTTAACTCGTGTTGAAGATTAGCAGCAGCCTGTTAGCAATGCTAACGCACAACTAAGCATGACTTCTTCAGTCTGACGCTTTCAATCAAGTGACCTGTCAATCCTAACAAATATGTCTGCTTGTGCAATATGTAGCAACCCAGTAAACGTATGCCAGTCATCCTAAGTAAAATGAATGTTAGCACGCACACGTGTACTAAGTTTCTGCGACAGTGTTTAATATTGTTACAGTATCTTTGCAAGAATTCTGTGTAGAAGCCATGTATTGAGGCCTTCTCACTTGGTTGACGGCATCCCTGACTGCGCTCTCCCAGCCATGCATCAACATATTACAGTCTGGTTCAAGCCTGTATTTGTCTGCATGCTGAAATGGTGCCAGCACTGGGGAATGAAACACTCGCACTGTTCTAATTCATCGTAGAACCACTGTAATGGTGAACTCGTTAAAACCCAGAAAAGGGGGGTGCTGCTGAACCTTAGGCTGATGTCATTTTCAGTTGAAAAAGTGGCAAAATGACTGCCCTCCCTCCAGGTGGATACAAGTGGATGTTTCTCCTTAATTCATACTCTACAAATGCAAAATGCCACGTTTAGACTCTTCGAGTGCATAGAACATATTAGTTTTTTTTTTTAACTTGACTGTTCTTGGTACTACACTTAATGTGTACAATCCGGATTTGCACAAGTATTTTTAAAGGTTTTACTGAACACAAAAGTGTTGACGTTAGAAATGTGTGTTTGTTCGGTGAATGTTTTAACTAGTATGAAAAAAAATCTATATGAATTAGTAAGGGATCAACCAATACTAAATAAAATGTCTGTCAAATTCTGAATTGTGCGACTGGTTTGAGGTTCTGCCATAAGTGTCTTTCGAAACTAATGCCATGAACTGAATATTTTACCTGTTGATCTTTGTTCTTGCTTTGTTCTCTGTGCAGCTTTAAAGTTCACAGATAAGCACGAGTGGGTGCGAGTAGAAGGTGACATTGGCACCGTCGGTATCAGCAATTATGCTCAGGTAAGACTTTGTCTTTGTCTGTTCGCTAATCATTCATGTATGATTTGGTCTGACCTGTAACACTCAAATACAAAATGAGGATACCCACAAGCCGCTACAATAGGTCAAAAATCAAATGGACATGCCATGTTCCTAATGTCCATCACTAGGCTGGACCCCTTGAAGGAACACATACAACACTATATTTGGGGGGGGGGGGGCTTGTCCGAAAGTGAAGCAGTTACACTACATACATAAATCCTTTTTATTTTGTTATATTTTTACACAATGCACCGCTTTTTTTTTTCTTTTTTAAAAACAACTTTTTTTTCTGGAACGGATTAATTACATGTCATTTAAATTCAATGGGAATATTGATTTGAAATGTGTTGAGTTCAAAATTTAGTTACGGAATTAATTAAAGTCATAACTCAACGTATCATTGCACAAGAAGTTAAGCTCACTGTTAGCTTGTCTCGTAGCGACATTACGGTTGGAAGCTTTTCTCCTTGTCTTTTTTTTTTTTTTTTTAATTGTGGTGAATGACACCCAACCAGTTACGCCTCAATCTGTATTCAGTTCAATGAAATGAAATGTCATGTGAGCAAACTCAGAAAACACTTGAGCTGTGACATCAGCAATGCGACCTTGAGGGCAGTTTGACGTCAATTTCAGTTGACACCAGAGGGCGGTCTAAGGCCAAAATGGCCGCCTTCAGAGATGAACGAAAAGGAATGGATCAATCTGCATAGTTCTAATTCCATGAACATAATTTTGATCAGATTACCATGTTTAGACCAAGGGGGATCAGACAATATATTCTTGTTCCCCTTTCACACACCCAAGCTAATCTTTTAGAGACATCTAATAATCATGCCTTTACCAACAAAAATCAAAAAAGGGTCATTGGGCTGAAATCAGACTTCATTATTGGTATTCAAATACAGCATTCATTTAAAGGAGAGACAATGGCAGAGGGAGAGGACTACTTGAGCAGCTGCTTGAAGGTTACGTAGGCAGTCGTGACAGAACTTAGAGTGGTTGTTGAAGGAGGTACGCTGAACTGGACATCTTTTGAAACTCTCCCTACTCAAGGCTAAGTGATGTCATTCACAGCGAGTTTAAGACGCGCCACATAGTCAAAGCAGTACAGTTCATGTGGTTAATAAGAATTATTCGTTTTTAGTCACGTGTTCACAAATTAAGATTACCAATGTCGCCCAACATTATGGACCAAATTTCAGGCTTTGCTTGATTCCTTTGTTCATACAGTGAGCCGCTGTTTATCATTTGGGAAATGTTCCAGACCCGGACCCAATTGCGAAAAATCCATATTCCACGGTCTTTCAAATTGACAGTGAATAGACACAAACATTCACAAATGAATTATGATTCAGTCACTGGTTTGGTCCACAGCATTTCAGATAATAGGCAAATGGTTTAAAAAAAATACAAAAAACGGTTTCATTCTATTTCATTATGTCATGACTGTATGTTTTTTATAAAATACAGTATTATGAGGGCTATTTTTCTATATTAACTCATTTATTCCCAAAGACATATTTATCCTCCTGACTACCAGTAGTTCAAATTTGTCCTCTGTAGAGGACATTTGTGAACCTAAATATCTCCCACCCAGTGCAAACCAGTGCATTAACTCCTTTTGTTACTCTAAAGAGGACATTCAGTGCTTTCCAATGATACCAAATTTGTAGGGTTTAGAAAAAGTAAGAAAATGGCTTCCCTCAGTGCAAGCATTTTTTATGGGAAGAGGAAAAGTAATACTTTTTATCAAACACATTTTGTCTTGAAATGCTGTTGGCATTTTAATTATAAGACTCTTATGAACACGTTAAAGTGTTGTTTGAGTTGTTTTAAGTGTATTCGAGCCTGTTTAAAAAATGTAGTTGGATTTCAAAAAATTCTTTTGGAGTAGTCCAATTACTTCATATAGATTGGGGAATTTCAAAATAAATGTGATTGGACAACATTTTTTTTTCCTGGTAGTCAGGAGGATATGTCTTTTCACACTCCACACGTTCAACCCCAGATACTTTTTTTTTTTTCAATTTTTCCGTGACTTAGGGTAAAAAAAAATAGGGGTCTAGAATTGGCTGGTACTGAATGAGTTAAATTACACAATTGAACAGTTGTAGTTTGGGGGGAAAGCTGGAACAGATTAAAGGAATTTCAATTCGTTTAAATTCATTTACTGTATTGGCTATTTATTTATTTTTTTAGGAAGCTTTAGGCGATGTGGTGTACTGCGGACTCCCCGAAGTGGGCCAAAGCCTTGAGCAAATGGGTATGCCCGGCCCACGCTTTACATTTCTGCAAAAGCGTGCCGTGAGATAAGGCGTGTGTGACATTACCTGCGTGCTTGTGTTGCAGAGGAGTTTGGTGCCTTGGAAAGCGTGAAGGCCGCAAGTGAGCTTTACTCACCGCTGACAGGTGAAGTGAAGGAAATCAACACCGAGCTGGCCGACAATCCTGCACTGGTGAATAAAGCCTGCTATACAGACGGTGAGTGTCTCGCTCAGAGCATGCGCTGCAGAAAACGTGTACACTCGTCCCTCGAGCTTGACCTCTCCCTTTGCAGGTTGGCTCATCAAGATGACCATCGATAGGCCGGAAGAGCTGCAAGGCCTCATGGATCAAGCTGCATATGATAATTTTATCAAATCGCTGGAATAATAAATCTTTCAACTCGCTGTGCTACTTTTGTACTTCAGTAACATCTCGCAACAGCCCTCATTCTCTGTAATATTTATTTTCATACCGAAACAGTGCTATAATAATCATTTTTGTCTGTCAATAGCGTCTGTTTCGAATATATAGATTGATGGAGTTAGTAAAAACACGTAAGGGCTTTTAGAATGTTGGGTTTGTTTGTTAGTTAACAAATGTTAGTTTGTTGGGTGCACTTGAATGCACAAATGAGATGGAAAACTAGACAGTGATTGTAAGCGCTGTCACCTTCATGAAATAAAATGTCATTTTTGTTTGAGAACAAATGCCCGCAGGTGTTCCAAGTTTATTTTCACATATTCAAACACGAGTTGAACAATTGGAACAGTGAAACTGGTACAAAAGCAAATATACAATCGGTTAAAAAAAACAAAAACAAAACATTTTTGCTGATGGTGTTGGTGTGTGCACTTGCCTCAGGTGCTTCTTGTTCCTACAGTCCATGCACCTTGACCCTTGCCCTCTTAGGTCCAGATAGGAATAGAGAACAGAGGCCACTTGATTAATGATTAATGAGGCAGCGCTTTTAAAATCACTGAATGAATGACATGATGACCGGTAGTTATTGCACATTCTGGTGTTCAAAGGGAAGACCGCAACTTTATCAGAGCGGGTTCGTTTTTATCAACATTATGCCACTGGTGTTGGCTTTTAAAATTGCAGGTCTTGGTTTTAAGACAAACTGAATAATAAGCAGAGTTGCAACGATTCATCGACAAATTATTTGTTTAACAGAATGGTCCCAATCCTCAGAATATCAGCTTCTCAACAGCAAATCTCCAAATTTCTGTTGCCTACGTGTGTGTGTGTGTGTGTGTGTGTGTGTCAAATAAACTAGCAAGTTTTTTGCCAATTTTCTAAATTATGTTCAAACCAGGAACTGAATCCTCAATATTTTTTTTAATTTGATTGATCGTGTACAGGACTGCTAATCCTAAAATAATCAACCGATTTATCAATTACTGTATTTAAATAATTGTTAGTTGCAACCCTAATAATATATGTAGCCTATGGAATTTTGGAATGAGTATTTGCATTTGTCCAATGTTAGTTGCGTGACTGAGCTCTGCGAAAGGCTGCATTTTCATAAAATATAGTGGTACTGTATCTAGAGATGAGTTTGACCATGTTAATAATTCAAAACACGCAATCTCATCATTTTTGCCTTTAATCCCTTCCAGCCCCCAAAATTGTTTGCAATGTGAAAATTAGCACTCTATATTATACAATATAACAAACAATAATTATTAAATAGACAATTAAACAGAAGTAAAAAGGATTCTGTTATTGACAACATGGATGTTCGTCTCCTATTATCAACAATAAGTTGTGGACCGTACACATTACTGACAGCAAAACGGCTTCAATGTGGAACGTAATAATTGCCAAACCTAAGTTACGCGTTCTAACCAACGAAAGGGTCAGTGTGTGTAGCACACTACACTACAGTATTTCGTTTGTAGTAGGACTCTTTGAATTTGTACTCAAAATCACGTATCCAAACAACCGTAGAAAGGTACTATGTGGACGCTGTATATACTCTTTGACTAGACTACTGCTCGGTGATTGGCTGTTTGACGCCTACCCCACAATCCACCACAATTCTTCTTCCTTTTTCCTTTCGGCCATTTTCCTTCCTCGTAGGTATGAAAAATATCCTCTGCTAGTTTTTGTAGAATCGTGTTCAATCCCTAACGTAGACAAAGCGTTTCTAAATTTAAATTGTTCCACTCAGTAGTGCGAGTTGTCACCTTTGACATTAGGTGATTATTGGCTGGAGAATTTTAGTTGAGGCTTCTCTAAGCGGCTGTTTTCATGGTGATGTCCACTGACCGTAGCGTGTCTGCTACTGTTGCTGCTGACATTACAAAATTAAAGATGTTACCTTGTTAATAAATAAACGAATGAGTGTGTGAGCGAGTGAACATACACAGGGCTGAAATTCTATTCTATGTTCACTTGTATAAGTAGTTAACAAACATGTCGGTCTCCAATAGATATACCGCTAGCCTGGCTAACTTGCTGTCTGTCAGCCATTGCTTGGGGCAAATGCATGGCGGGACAGTACCGGCATGGAAGTTTTCTCATGCCTGTGACTCGTGCTTGCGTTTCAGGGAAGTAGGCAACCATGGCCCCCAGCCGGAATGGAATGATCCTGAACCCACACTTCCACAAAGACTGGCAGAAAAGAGTCCGCACTTGGTTCAACCAGCCAGCTAGGAAACTCCGCAGGTGAGTGAGTGCGTGTTGTCAGCGGGCAAAGACGCTACGCTGAGTTGGCATATTTTAGGAAGAACATTTTGCGTCTTTCTACTTGGCTTGTCTCAAGTGATTTTCAATGTATGTCACAGTGAGAAGATGATACTGTATTGCTTATAGGTGATGTTGGCACTACAAAGTCTGCAAACCGGAACATATCGGAATTTTATTTTATTTTTTGATTTTACTGCAATGACGGAGGTATGCGTTGTATTGTGTGCCTGCAATATTTTTCGGGATCAGCAGTCACAGATTTTGCTTAAAAAATGATTTGCCATTGGAATTGGCATGGTCTGACTGGGTCACTATCGAATTGTGGGCGTCCACCACATTCTTCTTGAAATCCATGTGTAATGCTCACTTGCCCAGCATCAAGTTCTTTTGATCTGTCTGTCGTGTACTTCACCCAGGTAATGTTTTTTTTTTCCCCCACTATAAATTTGCCCTGAATATGTCTCCCAAGAAAACGATACATGCAAGTGATCGCACTATCGAGAAAACATGAAAAGTGTGTGCGGCTGGAACAAATTAATGTAGTGCTGTGCCACTGACTTCTACAGGCAGTTGTAAATTTTGACAATTGTTTCAGATTTTTGCTGTTCATGACAGGACTTGGTCTCTGTCCTCTGCAAATAATGGAGAACACTTCATGGAGAATTTTAACGGAGCAGTGTATTTCTGTGTACTGTAAATGCAGGTCTTTATGGTTTGTGAAAGTTTAACCGAGCGTTGTCTTTCGTCAGGCAAAAGGCTCGCCAGGCTAAGGCCCGTCGCATTGCTCCCCGTCCTGTCGCTGGGCCACTGAGGCCACAAGTCAGATGCCCCACCATCAGATACCACACTAGGGTCCGTGCTGGACGTGGTTTCACCCTGGAGGAGCTCAAGGTAATCCACAAGCATTTTGTTTCTTCAGAAGTTATGTTTCAGATAACCAGTTTATAATGAGTCTAAAATATCTAACAGAATCACACAATCTTTGCAATAATGCCCAATGGATCGGTTTTGCTTGACAAAATGTTTGGAGCTGTCCTTATTGGTGATCCCTGTTATGTTAATTCCTGTACCATGCTGATAGTAGACCAAGATATGCAATGAAATGGAGTGACAGAAATTTCTGTTTTTAAAAAGTAACTAGTAACAATAACAAAAAATTGGAAACATCAGTTTTGCGCTATAAACATGTATGATAGATAGTGTGCGCCACTAATCCTAAGCAATTGTGTAGCACTCTTGTGCACAGAACAATACATAAAATGCCACAGTTGGGACTTGTTCTAAAAACAATTTCATTTGAATTCTAAGGGTAGAAATTTTGTGGGTTCATTATGGACCCCTAGCCCATTTTTTAACTGTCATTTAAATATAAATGCACGTGTCAAAAGTGCAGGTTTATTATTTTAAACATTTTTTTAAAGCAAATGAGCTGCATTTGAATCTCATTCTGTCATTAAACAGTCAGATGATGACATTCTCCGGAATCTCTGTATTTTCTTGATGAATGCATTGAACCCTTTTTTCTGATGACTGTTTCTGTCAAAAAAAAAAAAAAGATTAACCCTCACCCCCAGTTAAGATGACAACCCAACTGACAGATCTGAAGCATTCTTACTGAGACAATGCTCCACCTTGTAGGCTGCCGGCATCCACAAAAAGACAGCCCGCACCATCGGAATCTCTGTGGATCCCCGCCGCCGCAACAGGTCCACAGAATCTCTTCAGGCCAACGTGCAGCGCCTCAAACAGTACCGCTCTAAGCTCATCCTGTTCCCCAGGAAGGCTTCTGCTCCTAAGAAGGGAGACAGCACTGTAAGTTCCTCAAGTGGCTTTAAGGGTTCCGTAGTGTTTGTTTTGCAAACACCAATGTCCAGTATTTATTGATTTTTTTTTTTTTTAAGATGGATAAGTAACTTTTTTTTTAAAAAGGACACTGAATGTGACACCGAAATGTGTGGTTTAAAATACGACACTTGCTGTATAATGAGTAACCAAAATTGGGTGTGGGTACTTAATTTGTATGGCCAGAACAGGCTGTCTGTCATACTTAGATGGAGTTTTAAGTCACCGTTTTATTTTACAGCCAATATTTTAAAGTTGTGCATAGGTCGAGGGATGTAATTGTCTTCGTGTTGTAGTAACACTCTTGTGTCTTCAGGAGGAGGAACTGAAGATGGCCACCCAGCTCAAGGGACCAGTGATGCCCATCAAAACTGTGAGTTAACACTGTTCAAAGGCAATATAATTAGAATGGGGGAAAGCCTGTCTTAAGTTTCATTTACAGTGGGGCAGTCAGATGACGACAATTTCTCCGGAATCTCTGTATTTAATTGATGATACTTTTGAACCCCTTTTTCTGATGACTGCATTGCTCCAAAAACAAACAATTCCTTGAGCAGCATCGTTGACCACATTGTGCAGGTGTTGATAGGTTTTTTTTTTGTCCTTCCAGGTGCACAAGAAGGAGAAGGCCCGGATTATCTCTGAAGATGAGAAGAACTTCAAGGCTTTCGCCAGCCTGCGCATGGCCCGCGCTCACGCACGTCTCTTCGGTATCCGTGCCAAGAGAGCCAAGGAGGCTGCTGAGCAGGATGTGGAAAAGAAAAAGTAATAGTTGTTACTTCGGAACTTTGCAAAATAAAATGTTGAAAAAGATGAACCTGAGACTGTCGTGATTGAGGGTCTTACCCGATTTCCCAGATATTTTCCACGGTCCTGGACAACCACATAATTGAAGACAGCACTGTACTCTCTTTCACTAAATGGTTGGTTTCACAGCATCAGTGCAAATGTATGCGGACTGGACAAGAGTGCTCCGAAACTCCACAATTTGGAAGGAAAACTCGAATAACAACCAAAGTGGAGTTTCTAATAGTCTCGAAAAAAACGTGCATACATTGCAACACTTGTTTGATCTCAGTAGATGGCGCAAGAGTCACAGTGGTCGTTACTTCGAGAGGCGCTTGGTATGAACTGCACAGAAACTTGAAAGGACCTGGGAAGTGTCGGGACACTACGACCAAAAAAAGTACGGAAAGGTAGATCAGCATTTGGCACAGTCTTGTAGAAAATCTCAAAAGTTGTGTGTGCAGGGGCTTGTTTGTTTTTTGGTAATTCAGCATTACATTCACAATCAAATGAGACACTGACCAAGAGTCTTCTCAAATGAGGCCTAATTTAAGATAGTCGTCCCTCATACTCGATAGATATACCTTTCTTGACACTGTCAATTGCAAGATTAGCATCTGTAGGCAGGACTTTTGCTCATGCAGGTATACATAAAAGTAGTGCATGTGAGATCACCGGGGCTCATCTGTTGACCGCAATTATTCAGTCACGGTTAACCTGTGTAGACATTAGAATTCCTTGTATCATGCGCAGCCGTGAGGCTGCTTAAGTGATGTCATATTTGATTTGACCCCGTCGCGGGTGTCTCAAAAAATAGTATTTGTAGGAAAGGAGGGCTATATGATGATGGCGGAAGGTAAGAATGCTGCTGACCATGTCCTGGTGAAAACCAAGGCTGGTCATGTACTACTGTTATTTACATCTTGGTTAGCGCAGTGTTTATCCTATTTTGTGAAACATTGGCGTCAATTAAGTCCTTTAATTACTTGCAAACGTTCATGTTTCTATATCTAACCTTTGTGCCCAGCGGGGCCACTGCAGGGGGATGCCACTCAAACGCAACATTAGACACACGAGATTGCTCGAGTGACAACAAGGATGTGAACCTGCCGCAGGGGTGCATGTGTGCGTCGATAAACCATGTGTAAGAGCAGAGAACATCCTGTGAGGGGGCTCAGATGGTCCTCATTTTTGCTGGGCTCAGGTGTGTGCCTCCAACCACATGCTTCACTCAACGATTAGGCAGGGATGGAAGCCGCGTGTGTGCCGGGGTTACGACCGTTTGGGATTTTTCTTAATAGTTTTTATTTCGTTGTGATTATTATTATTATTTTTTTTTTTTCAAAATCATCCATCCATTTTCTGATCTGCTTTATCCTCACAAGGGTCGCGGGCGTACTGGAACCTATCCCAGCTGTCTTCGGGCAGTAGGTGGGGTACATCCTGAATGGGTTGCCAGCCAATCGCAGGGCACACAGAAGACGAACAACCATGCACGCTCACACTCACACCTAGGGACAATTTAGAGTGCCCAATCCGCCTGCCACGCATGTTTT